>SNQJ01S0084890.1:33736-52507 GCA_010110895.2 Picea sitchensis
ATACCCTATCTTCCACAGGGTGTATCTACAAATTTAAGATGACCCGGAAGATGAGAGTTTTACCAAAGATACCTTACTAATTTCTGTGAATAGCCTGCAGAGTTTAGGGTCTGAAACATTACATAAAAAAATTCATAGCGAAAATTCCGCAATGACTCAGTTCAGGATGATTCCAGAACCCTAACTTTCACAGGGTGTATCTCCAAAATTATAAGGCCTCAGGAGCTGAAATTTTAACCCAACATACCTTGATCTATTTAATAAATATTCTCTAAGCCATTCCTTTTGAAACATTGTAGAACAAAATTTATAGCGAAAATTCCAAGGTGTCTTAGATGTAGCAGGGAAACCCCAAGACCTTGAGCTCTGATACCATATGTTAAGAACCAAATATCAATATAGCATAGAAAAACCTCAGAATAAGTACTCAACGCCTTGAAAAAGAGAGAAACTCATATAATAATCCCCTTCAAGGGGGAAACCTCCTTATGCCCACATAAATGTACAATTACAAGATGATACAAAAATGAAAATGTCTCCTTGGTATATATAGTAGACTAGGAGGTATACTTACAACTAATGGACTAAAGCCGACATAAATAAAATAACATTACTAATATAATATGCCCTAATTAAGGGGTAATGAGCCACTATTTATGGCTTAACATTAAGTATGAGGGGTTTTACCAATGTATGCATAATCATTCAACCAAAATCTGCTCTTTACTTCAAGGAGAAAAATTACAAATTTTTCTTTTTAAAATCTCAAATGGATGAAGAAATGGCAAGAAGAAGCGGGAGACAACCAATTATTTATAAGACAATAGTGAAAGAAGATAACAAATTCAAGTATGCTTCAGGGGAAACGTCGTAACAACTATGTAAGCTTGATTGTTATTGACTAACAATGCTTCTTGAATTGTAGAAAATGAAGAATTTGGAAAGAATGTTGGATAAGGTTGTAGCCATTCATTTCTTCTATATTGTTTTATCTTGAGTATTACTTGTTATCCTATTAACAGCCTTATCTTAGTGTCCAATTGTGGCCCCACTTTGTACTACATGTACACTTGGGTAATACCAAAATATGTACAGTTGATAATTCCCCCTCTCTTTGGACTTCAATTTCACTGTGTTTGTATCATGTTAGGTTTTAAGTGGAATTCTATTCTATACTACTGATTTTATGAAACAAAAATATTTAGTATTTTATGTTCCTATTTACTAAAATCTGATGTTAGATTAGTGTTTATGCAACATGAAGTCTGCCCTCGCTTCATTTCACTTTTAGTCATTTACTTGTATTTTAAAAATTTGTGTGGTACAACTTGGCTATATAAGGTGCATGTACAGATTATTTAATTAATTGTGCACATGCAAATAAATTAATTATACACAATAAATAACTTGTAATTATCTATTGCATGGACAGATTTTAAATTTAAATCATCTTAACTTGGAAAATCTTTTAATTATTGTTTTAGTAAACTAGACATTAAAAAACAGTTTTCATTTATTTTGCATGCAAGCATCTGCTTAAAGAACTTCGGTCCTCATTATACATGAAGAAAATAATTGAGTGTTGCCCATTTTCTCCGTCGATGAATGAATTGTGCTAAGTGTTAAACATAACAAGCTAATTGTGATAATTGTTAGAAGAAACAAAGTAGGTGTATTATGAACTTAGTACACTTGGTTTGGCTTTGTGTGTGAGTGGAAACAATTGTATTGTCGCACAGACACCAAGCCACCGAGAGACTTTGACAAGCCAAGTCTATTTTGTCTCAGGCATTTGCCTGTGGGGTCATGACACTTCCCATGTTGGTTCATTGTCCCCAGCCCCCACTATTGCTATGGTTTATCCTTAACTCCCCATGACCTATTTTCCACCACCTACCACAAATAATATGACCATTGTTGGTGCTTGAACCCTAGTCGTCAGCCACCTCCAACTTACACTCCTCTCTACCACTACACCTTTTTTGGTTTGGGTTGTGGACAATTCAAGGGACACCCACCTTTTGATGTGGAGGTCACCTCCTCTCCCCTCAATCAGTGTGGCAACCACATAACAAGATACCAAATGGCATTACCATGTGGATTTCCATATCATCTACCCTGCCACATGGCTTCACCCTTAATTGCCACAATATCAACTCTTCTCAAACTAGAGACACGTGACACAAGTAGGCACTGCCACCTTTGTTTCACAATCAACTATCCAGTCAATGTTCTTTGTCCAATCAAACAGTTCCATGTGTCACTATTTGATTGACCTATTGATTGGACAGAGCCCCCTTGGGGAATTTAACCGTCTTTTTTGGAGGTGAAATTCAAACTGGCATAACTTCACCATATGCACTTGGATTTGGGTGTTTTTTTTTTCAATGTGTACTTAAAGTGGTACAACTAGTTTCAAATTATTGTTTAGTTTAATGCAATGAAATTTGATTCTTTTACAAACAAGTAGGGCTTATCTTCTTTTTTGCAACTTTCCAGGGACAACTTCATCATACAGACTCCTTTTTTAAAAGTAAATTTGGCTGATTTTTGAGATCTATGCATTGATATATATAGTATTTTAGTTAATTATGCATTTTGTTTTATGATTTTGCAAAATGACTTCTCACGAGGTTCGATTAATGGACACAAATTATTATTCTTTGAAATCATATATAGAGGATCTATTTAGGAGTAAAGGGTTGCATCAAATCACTCTCAGGGTAGATGCAACACCATTGAACAACTAGAAGCATGCAAAATAGCTTAATCATAATCACGAAGCAAAGATCTTATTGACATGTCAATCTCATAAGATCTGAAGTTTAATATTTAATCCCTTGACACACCGTAGAAATCATGGTTGAATTTTGAACAATTCATTGGGAAAAAAAATTGATTCATGCTCATCATCTTGAAAAGAAGCTCATCGATCTTGATCCAACATAATTTCCTCATATTGAAGACTACATCATGATATTCAAGCTCGTAAGACTTTATAACACAAAGCTCCTTTTGATATTTTTGTCTCTACATTTTATTCCATTAGAGATGCATTATGAGTAACTTATAAAATGCCAACTTTTGAATGTTTTTGAGAACAATTAGCACATGAGAAAGAGAAGCTCTTGCATATAGGTGTGTCTATATACTCCCTAAGAATAAAGCCTTGTTTTCTCGCAATATCAAGGGCTCCAAACCATTCAATAAGTAGTTCAAAGGATCCAAACAACCCTCAACCACCAAGTTAACTATAGTGACTCCTTATCATCCAAAGACTCAATAGGGAACTAGGTTAGAGAAGAAGAATCCACTTAGGTGTTCTTCCTTTTGTGGAAAACATGAGCATCATGATACAGATTGTTGGAAGAAGATGCAAGTGTTGGAAGCAACCATGAAGAAGCATAACATTTGGTTAGATTCCTCCTCCTCTTTTACTTCTTCTAAACCTCACTCTTTTTGCAATGGCATTCCAACCTAATTGTGAGTAGATTTTAGACTCAAGGGCCTCTCATCATATGGCCAACAATAGGGATTTTTTTCTCGGGTCTCGATGATTGTACAACCTAATAGATTTTTATTTATGATAGTTCTCCTTTAGATGTTGTAGGATTAGGAGTGATATATCTTCCCAGTGAGCAAATTAACGATGTATTCTATGTTTATGATCTTTCATCTAATTTGCTTTTAATTTTTCAAATTACTCATTTAAGTGATGGAAAAAACGTTGAACTTTTGCCTCATGATGTTGTAATTGAATATCTAAAGGATCCATCTATTGTAATAGCTTTAGGATGTGTTGATAATTCTTCAAGGTTGTACAAATTTGACAATTGAACCCTCATCCCCTATCATCATATTCATTGCTCATGCTAATGACTTGAGAAAAATTTGGCATAAGCAGTATGATCATTTGAACAACCACTACTTGTAGAAACTCTTAAAGCACCAAATGGTGCATGGCCTACCCCCCTCTTCATGAAATAATAGTATTTTCCATGGTTGTGTCTTGGGTAAACATCATACAGATCCATTTCCATCTAGTCAATCATGGAAAACACAAGCACCACTTGAATTGGTTCACGGTGACAGAAGTGGGCCATTCCTCACTCTTATCATTTTCAAGTGTGTTATCACAATATCTATCAACTTTGTGAAAAACCTTTCACAAGGGCCAAGACATGTGTAACATGGAAGTGTTACCACTCTCACCTTAACAATCACTTCTCTTGTTTTAGTGAAGGATGATATCCAACACAAGGGAGGCTTCCCTAGCCACCTCAAGGAATCCAATAGCAATATAAGATCAAGTCTATGCCCTCTTATGTTAGCTACACAAAGATACCACCACTATATCATATTTGTATATGTGAAGTATCTAAGACAATTGATGGTGTTTAGAAAGTTAAATAGGTCAAAGAGATACCCCAAACACTACAAATTAAAGAAAACACTATGGTTATTGCAAAACTTGTATTAAAGATGATGATACTTCGGAAATATATCAAGTTATAACAACAACAATAAATCAACCCTCTAAACAAGTTAAGCATTCAATAAAATAGGGTCGAGAAATACAAGTTAAACTAGGGTTTTGCAAGCAGTTGATTGATGAAATATAAATGACACATAACAACCCACCATTATATGATTCACATCATTAAAACATATCATCACAACATTTAACGTAATCACAAAGAACAAAGTACTTATTACTTATCTTTTAAAGTCCACCACCTGGATGCAAAACTCAGATGTTCCACTCAGCCATAAACCTCACTACTCCATCTCTCTCAGCAATAAGTCCCCCCTGAGATGGGGCTTGTTGAAATATTGTAACTTCGAAAAATATTCTAATTATATTTGAGTTATTATTTTATATATCAAATCCCCTTTTGTGGATTGATTATGTCGGGCCTTGTATAAGACCAAATCCCCTTTTGTGGATTGGTAAAACCATATTTATATGGTGGTATTTGTAAAGTTGGTCCCTAGGGTTTATAAAGTGGTTTTAACCACTCTTGGAAGAAGTCGACCCTACTAAGTGAAGATACATAACCCTAGCACCTCTTCAACTAGTATTTATAAGTGAGGATGGTGCCTCACTTTTTCACCCATTCACTCACTCATCTAGTGCACATATTTTGAACACATTTGCGATTGCTGGAGGAAGGAGAAGAGAGGCGCATGCTCAGTCCTAGTTTATTCTTGGAGTTTTGGTCTTAGTCTTGGCATTGTATTGGCAATCTATCATTGAGGAAGTTTTGCTAGGTTTTCTCCCCCATGAGGGTTTCCCAGGATGAAATGTTGTGTACCTTGTGTTTGTGTTTCTTTCAGTGATCCTCTTTATGTTGTTGTTTTGGAAATGCATTGCATGCTATATTAAATTGGAAATAACCTACTAACATCACTAAAACTTAACATGGTATTAGAGCTTCACTATATAGAGCACCTTTCACTGGGTATCTAAAAATGTCACTGTACAAGGAAATTAAGGCTTTTTACAGAAGAGGAATTTCTGATCAAAACCTATCTAGGGAAGTGCACCCTACCCTAGCGCATCCTTTGGCAACTTGAGCACACCTTTTCAGTGGCCAGAATCTTCGAAAAGTCAAACCCTAGTTTTTTATGGTACTAGGCAACCAAGAAACTGGAACCAATACCAGAAGTACCAGTCCAAAAGTGCGCAGGTCAAGTTTCAAGGGGTAAAGCTTGGAATTTTTAGAAATGGTCAACTCCAGCCAACTCGACTCAGCCTAGCGCATCTCTTGGTAAGTTCAAATTCATTTTCTGGGCACTTTCATTTTCTGGTCATTTTCCTAGCTCTAGGTCAAGATGTCTGCAAGCACCAAGCTTGTTGACAAGTTAGAAGGTGTGAAAGATTTATGTTCCTGGAAGTACAAAATTGGATTCCTTCTTGAAGAGAATGACCTTGCACAATTCATAAAAGAAAATGTACCAGAACCCGAAGAAGAAGCAGCCAAAGAGAAGTACAAGAAGGATATGATTAGGGCCAAAAGAATAATTGCAGATTCCATTAAATACCACTTGATACCTCAAGTGTCTTCTAAGAATAGTCCAAAGGATATGTTTTCTACCTTAACTAGAATCTATTAAGAAAATAACATCAACTGGAAGATAAATCTGAGAACCCAACTCAAGAATACAAAGATGCAGAAAGGATAAATGGTTCATGGCTATTTCTCTGGGGTTTCTCAATTCAAGGAACAGTTAGAAGAAATTGGAGACAACTTAGATGAATATGAACTCTTGATGACAACTCTTAATGGTCTCACAAGACCTTGGGATGCCTTCATCCAAAATATTTGTGCAAGAAAAGAGAAACTCCAATTTGGCAGTTTATGGGAAGAATGTGTTCAAGAAGAAGAAAGAGATGCCAAGAAAGAAGTCATCCTATTAAGAGATGAATATCAAGCCCTAGATTCTCATGCTAAGGGTGGAAAGAAAAAGTCTCATTTTCAAAAGGAGACCCACTTTCATAAAGAATCTCACTCTCCAAAGAGATTCCAGAAATATCATAAGGGTCAAAGAAAGGGAAAATATTTCTCCTCCTATCAATGTTACCATTGTGATAAGATGGGACACATTGCTAAGAATTGTCCTACCATAAGGGAAGAATACAAGAGGATAAATAAAAAAAGACATCATGCCCATGTAGTTGAAGATTATGAGCCACCCAAGAAGATAACTAAGGAAGATATTGAAGATTATGTTTTGTTTTCCACCCTCTCAGGATTGATGAGACCTGGAGATGATACTTGGCTCATATATAGTGGTGCATCTAATCACATGCCAGGTCATAAAGATATTCTCTCTATCCTTATATAAAATGACTTCCCCCATAAAGTTTCACTTGGAGATGATTATCAGTACCCTATCAAAGGAATGGGATAATCCACCTACAAACTTGATTCAGGAACTCTGATGAAAATGAAGGATGCACTCTATGTACCAGGTTTGAAAAAGAACTTACTTTCTTTTTCATTCCTAGATAAGAAAGGTTTTAGGGTTGCATTCATGGATGGTGAATTTTTTATGTGGCCTAAAGAAAAAACTATAGAAGATGCAGTTGTTATTGGAACAAAAGAAGGTGGTTTGTACAAATTAAAAGGTCACTCAGATGTAGCCTTGACTCACTCTACTGAAAGTCCTTGTGAACTCTAGCATAGAATACTATCTCACATCAACTACAAAGCCTTACCGTATATAAGCAAGGTAGTTACAGGTTTACCATAATTAAAGGTTGATCATGAAGGTGTATGAAAGGGATGTGCACAAGGAAAGAACATAAAGAATCATTTCCCAAAGAGAGACAATAAAGCAGAAGGAATATTGGAACTTGTCCACTCAGATGTATGCGGTCCAATGTCATCAACCTCTCTAAGAGGGTATGTATACTATGTATCCTTTATTGATGATTACTCTCGTAAGACTTGGGTTTATTTCTTGAAATCAAAAGATGAAGTACTTGGAAAGTTCAAGGAATTCAAATCCTTGGTAGAAAACCTCTCGGAAAGGAAAATCAAGATACTCAAATCAAACAATGGAGGAGAGTACACTTCAAATGATTTCAAAAGTTTTTATAGAGATGTCAGGATTAAGAGGGAGCTCACCACTCCCTATAATTCTCAACAAAATGGTATAGCAGAAAGAAATAATATAACAATTATGGAAGTAGTAAAGACTATGATTCACAATCAAGATCTTCCAATGCACTTATGGGATGAAGCAACAAGAACAATAATATATGTCCAAAACAGATTATCCCATAGTGCACTTGGATTCAAAACTCCTGAAGAAATGTTCATGGAAAAGAAGCCAGAAGTAATCCATCTAAAAATATTTGGTTTTCCAGTAATTTTACACATTTCAAAAGAAAACAGAACTAAGTTGGATCCTTCATGAAAGAAGGGAATATTTGTTGGATACTGTGAGGTCTCTAAATCCTTCATAATTTACATACCAGGTTACCATGATATTGAGATCAGTAGAGATGTGTCCTTTGATGAAGATGCAACACTCAAAAGATCAAGGAAATTCCAACTTGAAGAAGTATATGAAGAAGAAGTTGTAGCTCCCAGAGTTACAGAACCCATGAAGGAAGTTACAATTAACCCTATAATGATGAGATTCTAGAAGATCGTGATATGATAAAATCTCAAGAACCTCCCCGTATGATGATCTCTAACAAGACAAAGCCAACTTGGGAAAGATAAATTATTCAATATGCAGAGAAGTATGGTGCCCCAGAAGGAACCATGAGACAAAGAAAGAAACCTAAACCATTCTCCAACTATATGGCCTTGAAGTGTGATCTCGTAGAAAAGGAACCTACTTGCTTTGAATAAGTCATTCAGAAGAAAGAATGGATGGATTCCATGATAGAAGAATACCAATCCATTATAAAGAATGATGTATGGGAAGTAGTTCCTAGACCAAAGAACAAATATGTGGTATCTTCCTAGTGGATATACAAAATAAAACATGCAGTAGACGAAAGTATTGAAAAACATAAGGCAAGATTTGTGGCTCATGGATTTTCTCATAAGGAAGGTATCGACTATGAAGAAACATGTTCTCATGTAGCGAGATACACTTCTATCAGAACCATCATAGCTCTTGTAGCCAAAATGAAGTGGAATTTACATTAGATGGATGTGAAACCAACTTTTCCAAATGGTGTTATTGAAGAAGAAGTGTATATAGAACAACCACAAGGGTTTGAAGTTGAAGATAGAAAGAATCATGTCTGCAATTTGAAGATATCTTTGTATGAGTTGAAGCAAGCTCCTAGAGCTTGGTATGGTAGAATTGATAGTTTCCTAACGAAATTGGGCTTTACCAAAAGTAAAGTTGATCCTAACATGTACTTCAAGGTTATGAATGATTAGCCAATTATATTGATACTATATGTGGATGACTTATTCTTAACAGGAGAATAAAATCTCATCACAGATTGCTAGAAGAAGCTCGTTGCATAGTTTGAGATGAAATACCTAGGCCCGATGCATGATTTCTTAGGTCTTGAAGTTTGGCAGAGCCTAGAGAAGATATACCTTAACCAAGGGAAGTATGCAGTTGAAATACTGAAGAGATTTGACATGTTGGAATGTAAAGCCATGAACACACCCATGGAAACAAATTTGAAGCTCCTAGTTGATATTTCGTCAGAGTTGGTTTATGCTACTCTATATAGACGTATTATTGGATCATTGATGTAACTAACGAATACAAGGCCAAATATATGCTTTGATGTGAACACCTTGAGTCAGTATCTGGTGGAACCCAGACATTGTCACCTTGTAGCTGCAAAGCATGTGATGAGATACTTCAAAGGTACATTGGATTATGGTCATTGTTATACTGGAGATCATGACTTCAGACTGTATGGTTATATTGATTCATATTAGGCTGGAAGTGCTTCATATAGAAAGATGACTTCAGGATGTTGTTTCAATTTGGGGTCAGCCATGACTTCATGGAAAAGCAAGAAGTAATCCAGTATTTCTCTCACCAGGGAAGACAGTGGAAGAAGAGCCCAGTACCAGGATCAAGGAGCAGTAGTCGACTTTATCATTGTAAGGTATCATTGTGAAGTTAATAAAAGAATTGTTTTTTCCGTCCCTCCATATTAGATTGTCATTATTGGAATATTGATTGTATGATTGATTAAATCTCTAACCCGTTAGTTCATAGATCAAATGCATGTGGAGTTCTTTGTTTGTCTTTAGTGAATGCAGGTCATCATTGGGAGGAGAGTTGCAATCAAAGAATGACCAAGCATGAAAAGAGATCGACATCAAACACGAAACATAAGGTACGTCAACTTAATCTCTTGAACCTTGTATTTACATATGAGTAATGGGGGTTTAGGCATGGGATGATGGTAAAAAGTAAGAATCTTTAGGTCATTTCTGCATGCATGATAAAACCCTTAGTGCTAGTCCATAGGAGGGATTTTTCGCCCACAACAGAATTGGCGACCACACTGGGGATCTCTAGGGTTTCTGGGAATATTTTTTCTTGGGTATTTTTAAGAACTGGTTCCATTCCTTGTTTTTAAAGTTTCTGCAAAAGTCTGAGCTAACATAGATTCTGGTCTTCCATACTAGTTATCTCTGTTTCTTTGCTTTACTACATTTTTTGTCAAAGACCCACAGAGGTACACGCGGCCTATATAAGGTCTGCACGCATGTACCCACACCCTACCTTCCCACAACCCACATGTACACGCTAGCTGAGGAAGTGCCAGTCGCGTGTATGATTTTAGAAAATTTCTTTTAGAGAGGCAGTCGTCCTATCCCCTGTCAGAAATAATCCTTCTCAGGGGTTTTCTGGAACTCATTCTAGTCTTTTTTGTTTGCAGTCTATAGCTTAGGTTTCACCTCAGATTGGTTTGTTCTATGAAGTTTTCCTTGAATTGTTTTCTTTTTGCTGTCAAAGTAAGTGTCTGATTCTTCAAGAGATTCTGGTTCTCAGTACCAGTAGTCTCTACCTGGGCTTGATTTCTTGTCCTTTCATTTTTTAGAGTTTCATAAGTACATGCGGCATGTATAAGGTCTGCACGCGTGTACACGCGCCCTGACTATACACAACTCACATGCACATGCTTGTTGTTGAACTGTCAGTAGCATGCCTGTGGAGAAAATTTTTGTTTACGGTGAGGCAGTCATCCTTTCCTTTGTCAAGAATTATACCTCTCAGGTTTTTGGGTCTCTTTCATAAGCGGTCAGTAACTTAGGTTTGATCACAACAATAGCTTCCTTTTTCATTAAGAATTTTTTTCTCAAAATTTTCTTTTTCTAGGGTTTTTAGACAAGTGTGAGAGTCTAGTTTTAATTTTCTTGTGTGTTATTTTTAAAGTGACTCTTTGCGATCTGCGCTTAGGCCAGAATTTTTCTTGGTCTTTACTTGTTGATATTTTTCCTTTTTGCTTTGTGAGCATTCAAATAAAATAAAAAAACTTGGTTTTCTTTGTTTGGTTAAATAGGGTTGGTTTGCATTAGTAACCAGGAAAAGTCTTTTCTTTGATAAGTTCTTGACGGTTTACTTAGATCATAAGTAGCTCGTAGTTGAGTGAAATCCTACTTTGAGTTTGTTGTTCAAAGATCTTAGAAATTTTTTAGTTTGAAAAGTTGTTTAAGATTTGAGTCACGAAGAAGTTATTTTGTTTCCAGCTTTCTGTTTATTTTTCTTTTGTCTTTCAAACATCACTAGTTTCACTTTCATAACCTTTGACTTAATACAAGCCATAAAAATTAACGCTAAATCTAAAATTCATTAGACTTTTTATGTTTGTAGGGTCAACCAACTAGTTTAGGGTTAGGGCCTTGAATTAGGTTGGAGAGGAAACTCTTCAAGGCCATTAAATCAAACATTGGAGTCTGAGTTAGGGAGTGTCAAAGTCCAGTATCGTGAAATTTATCTAGGATCCCCCTCTAACACAGGGGCTAAACATGAGGTCGCGTGCAAAAAGATAGCGGAGATAACCCCTCCAAAGCTGGACCAATCGTAGTGGAGAACACATATAGAGGGCTTGTCTTGGGATTCCGTCGATTGCATTTGCCACAGAGATTTGTGGGTCTCAAATCTGTTTGAGGTCCTTAGTTGTCTTCCAGACCACTTGCCTTCGATACCCTTCACAGGTTTCGGGATCGATACCCTACTCATTGTGGTCTACCCGACTTTCGACTGTACGCGCCTGGTGACTGTTCGCGCGCTGGCAACCTAGTTGCCTATATTTTTTAGAGACATACACAGGTGAATGCGGGGGTATACCGCAGTACCTAGGATAGACATCGGGCAATGCTTTGAAAATTATACCTGGAGGGTGCTTCCGTGTTCGAGTTTCACTTGCACTGGTAAGTTGCTCTAGTGTTGGTTGTTGTAACTGTTCTTCCAACTAGTTTAGTGTTTGCTTGTTTTATCTTAGAGGGGCCTTTTAGTGTGTGTTGTTTTTTGAACGAATAGAAATCCCTAGTGTGTCTTTGATCTTCTCACATAGTGGAGGATCATGAGCTCCGCCAGTCACGAAGGCTTTTGGGCCTATCACCGGTATTTTCCCACCGGAAATATCTAGATGGATAGAACCCCAACCTAGGTCGGGTAAAGAGAAAACCCAACTTGGGTAAGGAGGAAACATGGTCAACCAGGGGAGGATCAATAAAAATGGGCTTAGCTCAGCACAGTCTTACTTCGCTCACAACAAGGTCGGTTGCAGCGCTGATTGGTCATAAAAAAGTTAGGGGTTTTCACCCAGGACTGGTAGGTCCTACGGTTTAAACCTTTCCACATTTCCGAACTGACACATTATTGAGCTGGACATTGGAGCCACCTCCACCACCACTAAGGTGAAATCTAGACCAACAAGGGTCTTTTGAAGCGATCGGGTCATAGGAAACTATACCCGACCAACATCCGGAGGAAACAACCATTTTAGACCTTGGAGCGAAAGCTCTTGGTCCATCCGAAACTCCAACCACTGATCTTTCGACACCCATCATCATACATATTCACCCTTACAAGTGTCAGACAGTGTCGCACGTAGCAATGGAAACAAATGCTGCCACTTCTTCTAGGAATTCTTCAATTTTCACTACGGTTGTCACCACAGGGGGTATTCCACCTCCTAACCCACCGTCATCGGTCCAAGCCACCATGGTCTCGACCGCCTCTACCTCAAGAAGTGGTCCAATCATGTCTATGGCGGCGGCCACTGCCCCTTTCAAACTGAGTGCGACAGGCCCTTCGTTCTCATACGGGATGCCTAGATCAGGTACAAGTCTCGTACTTTCCTACTCCACTTTACAAACTTTAGGTATGGTGGCAGGAAGCTCTAATTCTCCTCTGCAAGGACACATGGGGGGCACTTCAGCTCCTTTTAACGCTTTCCCTTATGGGGGAGGTCATATACCTCCTTCATCCCCTTCGCTCGGTGGCACCCACCAACAATCCGTCGGTCCACCCACACACCATAGTTCATTTGGAGCAGGGAGTCAAGGACTACCTTCTCATAATATGCCGGTAGGTTTGACACCATTTTCTTTGTTTGGTGAATTTGGTAACAACGCTTTCTCATTAGTTGCTTTCCCAACTGGGGGCAACCCCAGTTATGGACAACCTATTCCTATGCAGGGTTCTATTCCTGCACAGGGGGAAAACCCAGGAACTTCTTCCGTATCAGGACCTTGGAATTCTTGGCAGGGATCAATTCCCTCGTCAGGAATGACGATATGGGGCAATTCTTTTCACAACCAATGGAACCCCGGACAAGGTACTATGCCTGCCCATGGGATCGACATGGGGAAACCCTTCCCAAAGTCCTTCGAATGCAATGCACGCCCAACCATCTACGTCCTTTTTTGGGAATCAACTGATGATGTCTCCTCAAACATAGAATCTGTACGCTGGTCATGGCCATGTTTTTTACCAGAACCCAGGCCAACAGCCGAACGTTTCCTGGAAACCTAGTGCCAGTCAAACTCCAGGTCCCTTTTTCCATGGTTATCACCAACAACCCAAACTACCTTTCCTGGAAACCTTGCATTTTCCAGACTTGACAAGGTTGTTGAATGACCCTATCTGTCACGATCCGCATTGGCCCCCTATGCCGACAAAGTTTCCTTCAGACATATCAAAGTTCGAAGACAAGCCTATTGAAGATCCAGGAGATCATGTGACCACCTTCCATCTTTGGTGCTCGTCTAACTCATTGAAATACGACTCCGTACAGTTGTGATTGTTTCAACGTACTCTCATTGGGAGTGTCGTGAAATGGTACATTGAGCTCGACCGCTCAAGATACTCTTCCTTCGGCAAATTGGAAATGGCTTTCCTAGACCATTTCCAATTACCTGTGAGATACGACGTTGGCACAAAATTGTTGGCCAATTTCAAACAGACAAAAGAGGACCATATCTCTGATCACATTCGAGAATGGAGATGCCGAAAGAGTTTAATTAAGGTGCCAGTCCCACCAACATTCCTGCTCAAGTGGTTCCTTAAGTCTTTGGTCCCATAGTTATCCAAAGACATCGCGACGTTGGGAGTGTTTTTCAAAGAAGATGCCATCATGAGAGCTCAACATCTTGAGATAATCTACTCTCAGTCCAGTTTATTATACAAGATCTTTCCATATGTGCCACACTCAATAATTGATAAAACCAGACAGAGAGTTGGACCACATGCTGAAGGTATTGTTGGTTCAACACAAACAAAACCCATTGAAAAATTGACGAAGAAATTGCAGCAATTGTCTATACAACACACAGTGGCCAGCCAAACTATTGTTTTGGCTGCTCCCCCTACCCAAACGTTGGATGTACACAGCGTGCAATCAAAAAAGCCAAAGGACACCTAGCAGCCTGAAGGAAAGAAAAAACAATGAAAGAAGTGTAAGGGGGTTAAGAAACCCACTAATAATGCTGGCAGGGGAAACATTGAGAAATGGAAGGTGAGGTATTTGTGCAACCTGTGCGCGGAAGACCACTCGACCCACCAATGTCCCTGGCTTGTAGAGGCCCAAAAGTTTGTGACACAACAAAAACCTGCCGTGTTAACCAATCCATTTCAACATGGGCAAAACCTAACCCAAGCCTCTACAATAACGGAAGGGGGAAGTCAAGGAACCTCTCTGTCTTCGAATAATCCTGCATCTGCGGATGTGTATATGATGAAAGGTGATGCTTTTATATCGACTAGAGCGCATGAATACAGTAACCCAAGCACTTCTGAGAAGGGCAAAGAAGTTGAAATCCCATCTCTTCCTCTCTATATCAAGAAGACTTTGGGCGAAACAATGACATGCATCCCAAAAGGTGCATTCAAGAAAGCTTCTCACAACCCAAATGCAAGGGCCGCCCAAAACTATTCTGTGGTGGAGGATTTGTCTCAAACCCCTTGTGCGATGTCCTCTTTGGAGGTCATCCAAAGTTTCCCTTCCCAGAGGAAATCTTTGTTAGCCGCTTTAGGATCTACTGGGACTTGTAATCGAGGTACAATCATGCTGGATACAACCGACTTAAAACCTTGTCTACCTTACCACGTAGCGTTTCAGATAGTAGTGGCTTACCCCACGAAAATTTTTACTCAGAACATTTTCTTCACAGTGGTTGATGAGGGCGCCTCGACATGCGTCATGTCGTTGGCATGTTGGAAGGCCATTGGTCAGCCTGCTTTGTCTCCATCACCTACTCTTCCCACTGCTTCGACAGTCGTTCGTTCCGACCACATGGAATCATTCCCTCTTTCCCTGTGCAGCTAGGAGGGAAGACCGTGTGTGTCAAGGTAGAAGTAGTCGATGCATCCCTTGACTACAATATCTTGTTAGGTAGGAGTTGGACTTATGCTATGCAAGTAGTGGTTTCTACAATTTTTTGGGTCTTGTTGTTTCCACACGAGGGTTGGATTGTGACCATTGATCAATTGTCCTTCTCCAGACCCTACCCTTCATTGGGGGCATCTGCGGTCCTGATGATTGATAATTCCCAACCGGTCATCGTCAACGTAGGAGTTGGTTTGTGCCCATCTTTGATGGGTACCTTCAATTACCCGCCCCCTCAAGGCGATGTCAAGTTCATATTGGACCACCATAAGGTTGAGATTTTCCAAGTTTCGTCCTTTCATACGACTTACCTCAATGATCCGTGGATACTTCCTTCCCCATCAACCACGATGGAAGGGACAGGGCACCCTGGCATGTCCATGCCCTTGTCCACAATCGAAGTAGCGTACTCTTTAGTTCAACAAGCTTCAACTGACATAGATCCAACTCCTGCACAAGAGTTAGATCCGATTCTAGAGCCTATTTGGCCTCAAGGCTCTCTCACTGATACCAATTCGTTAGACTTAGTCTTTCCCTCCGACGAAGCAATAATTGAAGCAATGACTAGTCCGGACAAACCCTGGGATGATCTCCATCATAGATCATACTTCCTCCTATATTTAAGCAGAATTGAAGCAGGAGAATTCACCTTGAATATGACTGGAGATAGGTCTTGTCCTATTAATCCCTTAGCTACACATGAGGTTTATGCCAAGGATAATATGGAAACTATCATTGAAACTATACCGATTAATATCTCCAGAACCCCGAGCATCATGGAGAATGTTTTCGTCTGAGATGACTATTCCCCCGAAGAGATTCAAATCTACACAAATCTATTTAAAGAATGTTGCGATGTTTTTTCATGGTCTTACGAGGAAATGCCAGGCATCGATCCAAAAATAGTCGAACATGAAATCACAACTTATCCGAATGCCAACCCTATTCAACAAAAGCTTCATCCATTTAATCCCAGGAAAGAAACATCCATTAAGGTTGAGGTTGAGAAACTGCTAAAAGTCGGTTTTATCTATCCTATCCATTTGACCCAATGAGTGTCAAATCCTGTGCCAGTCAATAAGAAACAGGGCACGATTCGCGTATGTACAAACTTCTGTGATTTGAACAAGGCCTGTCCAAAAGATAATTTTCCCACACCATTCATCGACCAGATAATTGATGAATGTGCAGGTTGCGAGGCCTTTTCTTTCATGGATGGTTTTTCAGGATATAATCAAATACAAATCAAACCCAAAGACCAACACAAAATTGCATTCATTTGTCCATGGGGTACATTTGCCTATCGTAAGATGCCTTTTGGTCTCAAAAATGCTAGAGCTACCTTCCAACGGGCCATGTCTTTTTCATTCCATGATCTCAATCATATAGTCAAGGCCTATTTAGATGATTTAGCATCTTTATCTCGCAAGAGAATGGATCATCCCACACACCTCTGACTTATCTTTGATTGATGTCACTACTTCCGGATTCTCTTGAATCCAAACAAATGCATCTTTTGCGTAACATTAGGAAGTTTGTTAGGTTTAATAGTGTCAACAACAAGGATCATGGTCGATCCTCTGAAGGTTGAGGCAATAGCTCAGTTGCCTCCCCCACGCACAATCCTTCAACTTCAAAGTATTCAGGGCAAGGTGAAATTTTTGAGGCATTTCATCGCAAACTATGCTGAGATTACAAAGGGATTTATGTGCTTGATGAAGAAGGATGTTCCTTTTCATTGGGATGATGTAGCTCAATGTTATTTTGATGCATTGAAACACGCCCTTACAACTGCCCCTCTGCTTCGTCCGCCCAATTATAACAAATACTTCCTATTATACTTGGTTGCGGCAGAGTCAACCATCGGCATGGTCTTAGTTCAGGAGGATGATTTACTCTCAGAATATGTGATTTATTACCTAAGCCGAGGCCTGGTTGGACAGGAACTAAATTATTCTCATATCGAAAAACTTTTGTTGGCAGTAGTCCATGCTGTCCAACGATTATGTCATTATGTTTTGTTTCACAAGACCACTGTCATTGCCATTGTGAATCCGTTTCAATATGTGTTGACATGATGGGTCATCAATGGAAAGATTAGTAGATGGATAGTTGTCCTTTAGGAATTTGACTTAGATTTCATTTCAGCGAAATCCAAAAAGTCATTGTTCTTCACAGAACTCATCTCAGAGCTTCCGATCGATTCAGGTGATGTTATGCCCAAAGAGTCACCTATCAGAGGAGATATGTTTTTGATCGCATCTTTGGATCCCTTGTACGGAGATATACTTTTATATATCCATACTTTGAAGTGCCCCACCTCTGCTTCTCGTGATGAGTGTCACCATATATGCCATCAGGCTAAGAATTATATCATACTCGACGATACGTTGTATCGAAGAGGTGTAGACTGCATCCTGCCCCGATGCCTCACTCATGAAGAAGTAGTTATTGTTCTTAACGATTGCCATACCGGAGCATGTGGCGGTCATTTGTTTGGGTTGGCAACAACCCAAAAGATTTTACGAGCATGTTACTTTTGGTCGACACTAATAAAATATTGTATCGAATCGATCAAGAAGTGCCACCCGTGTCAGATCTTCTCTCGGAATATGAGGGCACATCCCGCTCCCATGTTTCCTGTCATCACAATTGGTCCCTTCACCAAGTGGGGGATTTATTACACTACATGCAACCCTCCTTCATCAAGGGGGCACCATTATATCATTGTAACCGTAGACTACTTCACGAAGTGGGTCGAAGCTATGCCAATGTTTAAAGATGATGGGGAGACCGCAACTCTCTTTTTATTTAACCAGATAATAGCAAGGTTTGACATCCCGAGTGATATTGTCACTGACCATGGTAGTCACTTTCAGAACCAAATGATGACCGAATTAACATCAAATCTTGGGTTGTGGCAAGAACATTCGTCACCCTACTACCCCCAAGCAAATGGTCAGGTGGAAGCTGTAAATAAATCTCTTAAGACCATCCTACAATGAACGATCAACTTAGCCAAGTCAAATTGGCATTTGATGTTATACTCAGCATTATGGGCTTACCGAACGTCTATTAAGACTACAAGCGGTTTCTCACCTTTTCAACTTGTTTAGGGGCTGGAAGCAGTCTTGCCTATAGAATGTCAGATCTCGTCCCTAAAATTGGTAGTACAGTTATTGCCAGACACTTCTCCACTTGAAGAACGATTATTATACCTTGAGCGGATCAATGAGCAACGTCATGATGCGGCCCTGGCCAATGAGGCTCACAAACAAAAAGTCAAGTGTCAGTATGATCGGTTCGTTCGTCCTTGGATTTTCTCTGAAGGTGACCTTGTCCTGGTCTATGACCAAGATAAGGACTCCCTGGGGGCAGGAAAATTCAAACCCATGTGGTTCAGACCTTTCATCATAAAAGAGGTTCTA
>SNQJ01S0084890.1:60564-83520 GCA_010110895.2 Picea sitchensis
CCCCCCGGATCTACCTCGGGTGAAACTTCATCTACTTTGCAGGTGTTGCCGAAAGGGTCGAAAGTTAGGGTTTTGTTGGTGTGTTGTTGAAGCGTTGAACCCTGGGTCTGTCCTTGTGCCAACAAATGGTTCCGTTCTCAGGACATGAAACTGTGATTACTGGGAACTGAAGAAAAGAGAAATCTCAATGCGTTGATATGTTGTTGTGGTGCACAGTATTCTACTTGCCTTGTGAAGTTCTGTGCTAAGAAAGGAAATAGATTTGAAGAAAAGAGGTAAGATATTAAAGCTTGGTGCTCTGATAAAGGTAAGATAAGTGGAAATTTTTGTTTAGATGGATCTAGGTATGTTTGATAGATTTTTTCCTAGTCTGAAAACTAGGGCACAACTACAAGAAAGAAGATTTGATATGAATAGATCTGATAGAAATAATGGCAGATATGTTATTCCGATGCATAGAAAGAATTTTTGGACTAACAAGTGGATGCAGGATCCTAGAAATAATTTTTTGCAGGTTCATCACTGTGATCCCAGTGCATAGTATAGGAAAGGTTGGGGATCGTTTAAGAGAAAGAGAGGATTGAATCTTTGTTATAGTTGTCGAAGACCAGGACACCTTGCTAAGGAATGTCCTGGTAGAGGTCCTATTTTTCTTTATTGTAAAGCTATTGGACATGAAGTTTTGGACTACCCTAGAATGATTGCTAAAGTTGAAAAGATGAATATGAGACAAGAAAACCATGAGGAAAGTTGAGAGACTAAGGATATGCTAAAACACCAGAAAGAATTAGAAACTATATTACTGCAGATGAAAGAAACATTGAATGATCACATAAACATCATTTTATCAAAAATATTAAAAGAGAAAGAGTGCATAGAAATAAGAATAGGAGACTTCGACATATACTATGTTCTGGATGAGGAAACACAGGTGAACATTATGACAGAAAGTACTTCGGAAATTTTGGGAAATCCTGCTATGGTTCCTTCATTGGGAGGAATATGAATGTTTAAAGGAAATATGATAACCCTATGTGGAAGACTTACCCATGTACCTATGGTTTCTCATGGAGCATCGATGAAAGAAGAATTTGAGGTCATTAAGTTTGTTGAGAACAACACCCCCTTTGCACTTTTGTTAGGAAGGACCTGGATTGAGAAAGATCAGATCCGAAGGAAAGAAGAAGAGGAAGCTATAGAATAGAAAAAACAAGAATTAAGGGATTTCATGGCTAGGAGAATAGCACGCTTAATAGAATAACATGAGGACAAGTCGAAGCAACTAAGGGCTAGAGAACTAGCTGTCGAGGTTGAAAGAACGCAATAAGGCTTAGAGAACCTATCCATGTAGTAAAAAAGAGCACCTACCCCTGAAATAATAATAGAAGAGGTATTCCATTTAAACCCCTTGAAAGACCCTCAACAGTGCAGAGTTACTATGCTAAGAGGAGATAAGAATGAGAATGGAAAGAGGAACATAGTGACTCAGATCACAAGAAATAAGGCTAGAAAGCTCAGCAATAAGAAAGAAAAGCTAGAAAAATTACACGAGGTTCCGGAGAAGACTTCGTGGAAAGAAGGCTTGTAGAACTTGAACCTTGTCAGAATAGTAGAACAACGCCGACTGACACTTCTCCATGGCAAAGAAATATGATCGTTGGAGGCGTCCCGACCATTAGAACGACGCTCCGAAACGACTCAAAATGAAATTATTGCTGGAAAGATCGCTATTGGATCGTTGGGACCGCGCCATAATGGATGGATTGAGGCATTCCTACCCGTTGGAGGATTCCATTATGACATTGTCTGTTTAATCCATCGAATGTCTCACCAGGGACACTTTTGCAAATTGTGATTGCCCGAGATAACAGAGAACTAATTTCTATCGTGCTGTGATTATTGAAACTTCACCACCCGTTTTTCTTACCTTGAGCATATGTTCGCCTACCCGATCATTTGACCACGAGTGTGTATGTCGGGTGAACACAACACAGTAGAGAAGTCTATGGAGGATATCCTAATAGCCCTGATGGATGAGAAGGTTATGTCCACAAGAGTTCAGGCCTTGTCGACAGGAATATTTCAAGCATCCCCCTCGACTGCATGACGATCCAGTCGATCTGGTCCATCCCAAACCGTGACAGAGAAAGGAAGCAAGAATCGCGACAACTTGGTGAATGCGAAGCCCATATCGTCGGTCTTACCCGACTACATCCCACCCCTACCTGGCGCAGTTAGTCGTGACAGTGTTCCGAGAAACTTCGAGTACACCCTCATCGATGCGTACCTCCCGAAGGATACGTGCAGTTGGACCGCAGCTAGGACTGATCCCTGATCTTAAGATCAACGAATTTAACCTGGGAGATAGGAAGAATTATGCACTGCTCGCACCGCATAAGTACTTGACAAAGACAACAGGGAAGAATTCGAAGATAGTCCCCCAACCATGGAATAAATAGATCGCGAGGTCCACCATCCTCAACGTCATGAATATACCCCACTTCGACATACATCAGGAGGTTAACGCGTGCATTAACCTCCTTCTGTCGTGCTTCCATTGAGGTTATCTATGGTTAGACAAGTGTGTGACTGTGGATCCAGTTTTGATCCACATGATCACTGAATTAAGCATGCAAGGACCAGACCCTCATAAATTCTACCCAGGGAAGGCTGCAAATCACGCCCTGGCGCAACAAATAAAGGATACTTACGACAATGTAGAGAAGGGGAAGCGGGGCTACAAGGTAGCCTCCATCCAAGATGGTGCAGTGCACCTAGATTTCCAGTTGATTGTTGGTAACCTACTCAGGAAGAAAAAACCAACGCAAGTCATGGGGTTTGTCATTGACCTCGTAGGAAAATGCATTGAAGGGATGCAGATGAACTGGGCGAGCTACCTTGTCAACCAGTTGGAGCAGGATTTTCATGAAGCACAGGACCAGGTCTACGAGTTTCACTTCAGATGGTTGATGATTCTCGTTGCCTTCGTCGCTTGGGAGATGCCGGAGGGAGCGACCTTCCTGGAATTCGAGCCATCAGAACCCCTGGCCGTGAGGTTCACTACCCTATGGTATTCAAGTGACATGGTGAAGCAATGGTAGTCAAATGTGGTGTTCCACACCTATTACTTATAGCTGAAGAGGGCCATCGAATGCTTCCCTCGCATGACACTGAATATACTCCATAGGTTCGGGCCACTTGCAAAGTTCCACACAGATCGACACTTCATATATATCATTGCGCGTCGGGATGAAAACAAGGAAAAGTTGCAATCCTATTACAAAATCACCGAGGAAGAAATGGAGGAAATAACCAAGGAATGGCCTGCATAACTCCTTGTACCAGTGGAGCAGACAAAGATCTCTAACCCCAACCTCATCGAAAGTCCCGTGGTCATCCGAGAAGAATATGATGGACCAAGTAGTGCTAAGAATATGAAGAAGAAGGAATAAGTGTAGGAAATAAACAATGCATCAGAGGAAACTGTTGGATTACTGAGAGGGGGGTGAATAAGAAATAGAGAAATTTAATCCCTTTTAACCATATAATCCAAGTGTTATATCAATGAAGCATTATCATCCAATAACTGCAGAGTAAATAAGCAATGAACAAATGAACAATCATACACATACACAGTACACCAGTGTTTTATGTGGAATCATACACATACACAGTACACCAGTGTTTTATGTGGAAACCCAAATCGAGAGAAACCACAGAAGTTTTTCTTATATGTCTTGAAGAATTACATTCATTGAAGCACTAACTTTCTTTTTCCAGTTGCAACTGGAAGGAGTATTGCCTAACCCCCAGTTTCTCATAGGCTACAACCTGAGGGAAGCTCAAAATCTCCACCCTCTGGTTACAATCATAAGGAGGCTACAACCCCCTGTTCTCCGGCTGGTTGAAACTGAAAGCAGTGGCTGGCAACCACCTGTCCTTGCTCCTGTCCTGCCAATTCTGAAGTAGAAGTAGAATGATGGAACCACTGTCACACTATCACTGTATATACCGTTGTAAACTCCAGGCCCAATAAATCTGAACCATGCATCAAATTGTACCATAAACAAGTGCATCAACCATGCACTAACCTGTAATCAACTTGTACCATAAACAAGTGCATCCAACCATGTACCAAATAAATACCAATCATTTTTCAAATACTCATCAACTATGACCATCAATATGTACCAACATCATCAACTATACACCCTTCATGTATGTGCACCAACTCACCAACTACTTGTCTCAACCATGTACTCAACATGTACCAATAAACAAAACTCCTCATCAATTTCATCATCCAAATCTGATTTAGGCTCAGAATGCACTGTGTATATGATCAAATTCTTGCAAACCTTCTTTAACTTGAAAAACAAGAGACTAGAATTGTCATCAAACTTTCTTTAGTCTCACATGCCTGTCTTGGATTAGTCAACAACCCCAACTTGAAGTAATCATGAATTTGAACCTCAGACGTATATAAAGATCTGAAACCTGATACACAATTTTCTTCAGTGTGTTTAATGAAATTCCTCCAAGTGTCACTACTTGAACCTCTCGTGAAAAGGAGTTATAGAAGCAAAATGGCATATCCACACTCGGGCTTATTTTAGAGAGCTAACTTATAGAGTGTGCCCCGCAAAAAATATTTGATGCATGAAACTGTTACACAAAATACTAAATATTGCACCCCAACCAACAAATTTGATCTCACCTGTTGGATATTTTATGAAGTTATGACGCTTTTACCAAAACGCCTCGACATTTTGATCTGAATTTTGGATCACACAAACCCTATTTTCCATGGAGGTAACCCAAAAAATACAACGACACACAACCTGAATTTTTAACCACGATAATTGGATGTGTTTTCTCACTTGAATATAAATATCAAGATCTGAATCATTATAGAATTTTTTATAGAGAAATGTGAGATGACTTGTAAATAACGTACCGTAGAAAGCACCATCAAAGAATTTGATCCTTCCTTGCATTTCAATCTTCTTTCACTTTCCTCGAATTTAGCTTAGATGTCCTTGCTACTCCTTTCGCACACCTAGATATTCAATATTCTCAAGTGCTTATTCAAATGAGAGAGCTCCATATTTATACCTCCAAGTAGCTTCCTTAAAAAGACATCTTCTAGGTCACTTTAACACCCACTTCATTATTTTAGGGTTGGGTCCACTTCAATTTCCCATTAAATTCTATTATTAAAATAATTTATTTTATATTCACTTGAATTATAATACACTCATCACTAACTCTCATTATTTGCCTTTTAAAATCTCTTAAACCACTTTGATTACTTTGACCTTTGGGGCTTCTAGGTGACATAAGAGGGTCCCTCCAACTTCATAAGGCCATAACTCTCAAACCGGTGGAGGAGTTATGTGACGCTCTACATACCACCAGAATGGAATGACATGTACCATCCATATAGAATAGTAATATTCAAAAAAATATATCATAACTCATACCATACCCATCAAACAAACTTGGTCCATTACCCAACTGGGTCTCCAACTTCTCATGGCCATAACTCTCTAACCGTGAGGGAATATGTGATGTGACGCTTCACATTCCAATCGGAAATGACATGATGTAAGCACTATCCATCTAGATATTTTCTCTGAAAAATAACTTTCCTCTTCATCATCCTGTCATTATTCCACAATTAAGTATTGGTTCTCTTACTCCACAAAGCTGCCTTCCCTTGGAGGGCTTTCACCATGGGTGGGACCACTTTGAGTTCACATCCATATTTACTTTATCAACCATGACAAAACAATAATGAGTCATATTTACATCAAACAATATTGGGTCCATTACCCAAACCTTTGTGCTATGGGTCTTTCTTCAAGGGTTGACATCAATGAAAACCAACCTTAATCAATAGAAACTATGCATGAATCACCTGGAGGAGGTGATGAAGTAAACCAAGAGGAGGAAGGGGAAGAAGACAAGAAAGAAAAGGGTGAAGTGACACCACCTAAGGATCCCCTTACATATGCCAACACATCAAATAAAAGGAAGGTTTCCCCAAAGAAACATTCAGCATGGAAGAAGTCTTGAGCTAGTAAGCCTTCATCACAGAACGTACTCACAGTGGATGACATTGACCTCATCATCGCCACTGTAGAAGACTCTTCGAAGGATATTTTTCAATGAAACAAAGCAAAGCAGGAGACAATGTATGACAGGATCAAGGCCTCTATTCAAACCACACAGTATATACAATGCCACCGTCATCAGAAGGTATAGAAGTGGGAGATGAGCCTACCCAACTATGCATATTAGCAGATGCGACAGAGGCTCGCCTTCGTCATGTCCGGGAAGAAAAAGAATAGGCCACAGAGGCCTTGAAGAAAGCAAAGGAGGAATCCCTAGAGAAACGTTAGGTTGTGTAGTAAGAGAAAGATGACCTCCAAACGAAGTTTGCAGAGGACAAAGCGCAGATCCAGAAAGAAAAAGAACAGTTTCTCACGGAGTAGATGGGAGTTAAAGAAGCAGTCACTAGAGCACTTCACTCTGTTTCAGGCCTGACACAGATGGAATAAGGGACAATTGAAAGCCAAGTGGGGAAGATCACTGAATACATTCAGTAGCTTCAAGAAAGAGTAGAAGAACTAGAACTGCAAGCAGTGACGAGCACTCTGCAAGAAGTACGAGATCAGAGGGAAGAAACTGCCAGGAGCGCAGTCGAAAGAATCAAGGCATTGGCTTTAGAATGCAAGCAACTCAATGACCATAGTGCACAGACCTATGAGTGCCTTGCAAAAGACACGAAGCTGAGGAGATTGGAGGCATATCTCCAGGAGGTGAAGCAAAAAGCATTGACAATACAAGCACAGCTAAAGAAACTCTCAGCGGTAAAGAATATGAAAAGGTCACAGGAGGTGTGCGCAATTCAACAACAGGTCAATACCATCCAGAGTAGACTCATGGAAGTGACCCAGAGACTCCAACCGGTGCAGGATGAAGCCTACACACTTTTTGAAGAGATCGAAGGACAAGGTGCACAAATGGAATAAGTGGTAACCTCGGTGGAACAACGCTTGGAAGGACTTGTCACCAAGAAAGTCATTCAGGAGTTCGCCGAACATGAGGCTTTGGCGAAGCAGCAGGTCAAGGAATATCAAGCCAAGCTCGAAGCCTTTGAAGCAGAATTTCCCATATCAGAGTGACTCCGGACGAGTCACAGGTGAGTGTAGGGGGGTTGTTGGCCCTTGACCAACTTTTGGAGAACCTTGGTCATGTTTGATCAGTTTTGGGACTTTGACAGGCTAGTCAAAGATGGAGTGCCTAGGCGAAGCGGAGATCACGGGATATCGCTCCCTTTTACGGGATTTTTGGGTTTTAGGGTTTATGTAATGGGTATGGGATGTGGGCCCATGTTTTTATCCATGTTTAGGCCCCTTTTGTAATGTATAAATAAGTAACTAGGCGATGTAAGTAGAAGTCAATTTTGAGACCTAAGAGGTCGATGGCTTAGTGCTATGATTAGCTATGTGCAAGAAGATGTGTTAAGGCTTACAGAGCTAAGTGCAAATGTTTTGTAAGTAGTTGGTGCAGACAGACTGTGTAAGGCTTTGTGATTGAGCTACTCGGGGAAGGAGGATCTGGCAAGGTGCACGCAGATCTCATGTCCTATGCAGAGTTGGCTTTGAGGCTCCGTGCATGTAAGAAGATTGGAAGAAGCTAATAAAGAAGAAGAAGTTTTGGTGGACATAGCCCCACACTAGGGTGAACCACGTATATCCTGTGTTGATGTTCTTTGTGCCATGATTGTTCATATTGTTCATGTATTTGCTTAGTGCATTGTTATGAAAGATAGATCTATGAATGCTTAGTGTTGTATAATGTGAATGAATGTTAGATCTGCTTGATGCTATGTGATGAATGGTTAGACGTGTTTAGATCTGGGTTAATACCATGTTGTTCTATTATTAGGGTTTTAACCTGCGATGTGAATAAAGGGGTTAAAGACTAATGAATGTTATTAAATAAGTGCTCTGTCAAGTATTGTGATCACAAATCTGTGTCCCAGTTAGGTTTTAGACACTTGAGTCCTACGACCCCCCCTGCCTCTACCTTGAGTGATACTTCATCTGCTTCGTAGGTGTTTCCAAAGGGACCGGTAGTTAGGGTTTTGTTGGTGCGTTGTTGAATCATTGAACCCTGGGTCTACCCCTATGCCAACAATATGAGAGTATGTACATTTTACATTACTATGCTCTCTAGGATTTCAAATTTATAGGCACTTTGGCCCAAAAACACATTGACTCACCAGCATAATAACTCATATGTACACATATATTGTACAACTTGGAGATTAAAGTGGGGCATTACAACAAACTTTGTTTTTATAGAATTAATTTCAAATATTTTTCATGATAACAATACGTGCTCAAGGGTTTGATTGTATTTCAAGCATTTGATTATGATAAGACATTTTAGCTACCACTTATCTAAACATTGATGGAAACCATTTAACCTCTATCGGAAGGTTCATTTCACTTTGATTAGAGGTTACGAGTAGACTTTTATTTCATGAAAATTTTATGGCAAGAGAAATGAAACAAGTGTTTAACATTTCAATTAGTGAGAACCTCGAAAACAACTTTTTGTAAGAGTTTGAAACTACCATGATGTAGTTTTATCAAGAATCATTATTTATCTTGAAGTTATATGGTAACTTCGATTATCATAGCATATTTAGACTTTTGAATCATCAAGCAAGAAATAATCTTTCAATTGGAGATATTTCGCAATTTATCAAGAAATAAGGTTAGCCTTTTTATTTGGGGGAAAATTTTAGAATTGCAACGATGTCTATTGGAAACTTTTTAACCTTTTTCATCAAAGCGGGTTCTCACCTTTTATCGGAGCGATTTCATCAAGGAAAAAAATATTTTATCTCAATGGACAAAATGTTTCGTCCACTAGCCATCATGGAAACTTTAAACTTTTGATCAACACGTTTTAAAACTTTTCATCACGAAAAAGTTAATTTTTGCTTTGATGATCATAGGAAACCTTTAACTTTCAAATATGGGCACTATCCACTTCATTTTTAATTTTTTTTTTCCACGAGAAAATTCACACAAAAATTATATTAAGTATAATTTTTTTTTACATAAACAGTATATTGATCAAAAAGATCTAGATATGACTGACTAGCAGTGCCCCACTACACAAATAACAACCCTGATCATCTCTCTCCAATAGGACAAGGATCATTGTATCATACAGGGCTGCTTCAAACTATAACTGAAGAAAGACAGAGATGTCTAAGATGCACTAATGCATTCCAAACCCACACAAGTAAAAACATATAAACAAGAAGGTCGAGAGGAAGAAGGAAAATAGAATATGTTTATATGTTGAGCATGCCCGACATTCTCTCCATCCCAAGTGAAATATGTAAGTCTTACTTTTGGAGACGAAAGTGCTTGCTCTGAAAGTTTATCTGCCTCCTCATTGTATTCTCTAAAAATGTGTTGGAATCTGATACCTTGGAAGGCTTCCACCAGATCCCAAATTCTGGTCTTCCACCCTTCGATATGAATGGCTCGAATATTCCCAATTTGATTAAGCCAATCAATGATCACTTTGGAATCCCCCAACACCTGTATATGCTGAATTTCCAGTCGTTTAGCAATGGTGAATGAGGCCCACGCTCCTAATAACTCCACTTTGGTATTGGATCCCTCTCCGTAATTAAAGTACCATCTGTAATCTGGAGCACCATCAAAAAATGCCAAAGAATATCCATGAATTATGATGACTGTGTTCAGTCTTAACACCTGAGAATTGTTATCTGTATGTTTTTTGTTGAGTGCTCCTATGGTCTTATGGGAAATGGTCCACACCAAGGGTGACTTCCCTTCAAAAAGAACACTGTTGCGCTCCTGCCATATGTACCAACACGTCATATTGGAATACTTTTGGAGGATGTCTTGTTTAAAATCCATGAATCCATACTGTCACCAAGAGTCTATCCATTCCATGGGTAAAAGTAAGATAGGACGTGCGCAAGGATAGCCCAGACCGAATTTGTAAAGGAACAATGAATGAACATGTGCATATTATCTTCATTATTTTCTCTGCACAGGAGGCAGATTCCTGGCCCAATCCATCCTTTCTTTAGCAGAATATCCTAGGTTAATATTTTGTTCTCATATGCCAACCAGAAAAATAATAAATTTTTATGTTGAACTCTCCATTTACATAGATTAACCTTCCAACCGCTCCAAGTCGGCAGGGATTGTGTTGTTAGAAGCGCATTATAATAGTTTTTGACCGTTAGTTCCCTTTTCGAGTCACCTCCAGTCCACTTAAGAACATCCTTTGTATTTTCAGTTAGCGTGATCCCTACTCCACATAGCTCCACAGTAAAGTTTGTCCATTATGTAGCACAATCCCCCTACAGCTCCAGGTCATCGCAGCTCCGCCAAACCTCTGCAAAAGTAATCGGGTCCCTAGTCAACGAAGCTTGTGCAAGTGTGGATACTTGTCTTTGATTAAGATGAGTGGTAAGTTCTTCACAGAGAAAGGACTTGTTATCAATGCCCAATATCTATCACACCCTATAGAAATTAAGTGACCTATTCCAGGGCACCAACTAATCCAATGATTGATAATAGGGATCGTATGAATGAGACTAAGCCACATCCTTGAAGCTGAAGTGTACTTATGACAAGGCAATCTGAACCAGTTGATGAGAGTGGAGTTAAGTAAGTATTTATCCCTAATAACCTAGTGCCATATACTCTCTTGAGTCAAAGCACGCTAGAGAGTAACAGTATTCAATGCCAAATTAAAATGTGAGAGGTTACGGATTCCCCATCCCCCGTGATTTTTTGGTCTGGAGAGAACCTCCCACTGACAAAGGTGATATTGCTTACTATCTGAGTGTCCATTCCATAAAAAATGAAAGATCTTTTTTCTAAGTTTAGTTAAAACAGAATGAGGCAATGCTTCCATGGACATCTAGTAGACAGTTTGTCCTTCCAAAATTGATTTAACCAAAACATATCTCCCACGCAGTGAGAGACACCTATTGCACCATAAGTCGATTTTCTTTGTAACTTTTGTGACCAACCACTCCCAATATGTTGTGCGTTGTGCTCCTGTCTTCAAATAAAATCCCAGATAACGAAAACCTAAAGAGATATCACTAAAAGTGTAGTGGAGGAGTGATTTAAACTGGCTCAGTTCTAAATCAGAGAGACCTTCATAATGGACAGTGGATTTTTTTTGGTTTACCGTGAGACCCGAAGCTTTACAGAAAAGACTAATCATATTTGTGATTTCTCTCCATTCTAAGATACAAGCCTTAGACAAAATGAGGACGTCGTCCACAAACAGTATATGGAAGATTTTTTCAATCTAGCCACCTTAAATCCTGAAATAACTCCTTCTGCAAGAATATTCTTCAATAACAAGTTGAGACCTTCCATTAGTAGGATGAAAAGGAGGGGAGATAATGGGCAACCCTGCCTAACTCCCCTTCCGCTTCTGAAAAATTGTGTGGCCTCCCCATTCAGTAAAACAACAAAGGACGGAGAAGTGACACAAGACATGATCCAATTGGTCATTTGAATCCCCAAACCAATTTCATGAAGGATCAATCTAAGAATATTCCAGTCAATGCAATCGTAAGATTTCCTTAAGTCCAATTTTAAAACCAGGTCTTTCATTTTATTTTTTAATACTGTGGAGGCTTTCATGGGCAGTGTTGATTGCATCTTGGATATGCCTACCTTTCAAAAATCCCATCTGTTCCATTGAGATTGACTTTGACATGATAGGTTTAATCCGATTGGCGATAATTTTTTAGATTAACTTGTAACACAGATTGCACAATGAAATAGGGCGGAAGTCTTCAAAGGTTTTTGGGTCATTTGCCTTCGGAATCAAAGTAAAAAACGTGGAATTTAGGCTTCCCACAATGGAGCCTAGTAATATCAATTCTTCCACCATTGCTAGGAGGTCCTCCCCAATGATATCAAAAAAATGCATAAAAACCTATGTTGTCCACCCATCCAGGCCCGAGCTCTTTTCCTTCTTAAAATGAAAGAGCACAATTTTCAACTCCTCCAGGGAAATTGGACTGTACAGTGAGCTAGATTCCACATCATCAATCATCTGTGGATAGAAATCTAACATCTTACACTATTCGGAAATATTCAGTGTGGATGGTGCCCTGTAGAAATTCTTAAAAAACAACACAAATTCATCTTTAATGGAGTCTTGATCCATGACAAATTCTCCTCTGCCCCTTATGATTTCCCAGATATGTTTCTTAACTTTGTTATTGCTTGCGAACTTATGGAAGTACTTGGTGTTGTTGTCACCACTGGCCAACCACAGTGCCCTACTTTGAAGATGCCAATGTTCTTCCTCTTTCCTTAATATATCATTTATTTCACATTCCAATTGCCAAAGTGTATCCACTGCACCTTCATTTGAAGGGTCTCCACTGCTCCTTCATTTGAAGGGTCTCCACTCAAATATTTGATAATATCTTTAATTTCTGTTTCAATCATTTTCAGCTTAGCTATGCTTTTAGTCATCTTCTCTTTTATCCATCTTTTTGTAAGATTTTTCAAATATTGTAGCTTCCACACTAATATTTTTTTTTCCCCTTTCGGATAGATAAACGAGGTTTAGCCAAACTTTTGTAACAATATCGACAAAATCCTTTTCAATGAGCCACCGATCATTAAATTTGAAGGTATAGATCTTTAATGCTAACAATAATTCCAATTGTAAAAGAAGTGAAGCATGTTCGAAAATGTATGGGTATTCGACCCAAGACCTGTACATGCCGACCTCAATTAGAATATCCTCTGAGACTAATGCCCTATCTAATCTCCTTGAGATCGCTTCCTAACCAAGGCAACCATTTCTCCAAGTGGGTATCGGCTTTGTCGGTTTGATGTCAATTAAGTTTTTTGAAGTGAATAGTTCAGTATAGTAATCATTAATGATACCATCCCGAGCTCCGCCCCATGCCTCTTCTGGTGAGAGTATGATATTAAAATTGCCTGCCATAATCAAGTTTTTAATGGATAAAATGTCGATGCCTTCCATTGAGTGCCAAAAAGTCTTCTGATTTGTGCATGGTCAGTAGATATTAAGCAATGCAATCTCCCTCTTATTTATTAGATTCCTACTTGTTAACAAAATACCACCCATCGTGAGATAAGGAACCAAGTCGAACAAGTTTGGATCCCACGTGGCTAACAACCCTCCAGAGTTACCCACAGAATTAATAGAGCAAATGGCCCAAGGCGGTCGGAAATTAAATAAAAAGTCCCTTGCTTTCTGAGCAGAAACCAAAGTTTCTTGAAGAAAAATAATTTTAGGTCGGGTGAGGTCCAATAGGTGACATAAGGAAGAAACTTTAAGGGTGCCTCCAATCCCTCTTACATTTAGGGAGAGCAGTAACATTACTTAGCCCTTTCCAGGGCTTTCAATGCTTAAAGAGGCCAAGTGTCACTGGAGGAAGGAGTTGCCTCTAAAATCTTTACCGAATTATGTGACAATTTTTTCCGTCAACTTCTTGTTTTGATAGGTGAGAGCTCTACACCTGATCCCCTCAACCATGCGTAGTCTTTCTATTCCCTTGCCAACAAAATCTTGGAACTAGTAGCCTTTGAAGAATCCGCAGGGTCAAGACACTTCTTCCCCAAATAGGTTGGAAGCTTAATGGCTTCTCTATTATCCTTAATATGCGGTAACAATGACTCAAGTACCGTATTAAGGGATGTCTCATCTTCCTTAGGTTCTTGAAAGCCAGGATCCATCAATGACTCATTTAGCACAGGAAGTGGAGGGTTGGGAGTCGTACCTGAACCGCACGGATCATCCACTTGGGTGACTAGAAGTTGAGGTGTCCCTGTGGGTAGGCTACGCAGAATAGTTTAAACAAAAGAAACAAGGTGGTCAAAATCAAGGTTGGGTGTCATACCCTCTTCGAATGATAGAAGAAAAGGCTTCTTTGTAGTTCTCGATAGGTCCAGACCCCCCTCGGTAACCCCAAGAGAACCAGAAGTAGAGCGTAATAACCAACCGGAGGTTTCTAAAGCTTATTTTCCCACAACGATAGTGAGGAAAAGAGTTAAGGGCAGAAAATTTTTAACTTATCCGAGAGAGAAAGTGTCAGTTTCGAAGGAAGCTCAGGCTCGGTTGCACTGTGGAAAGTCACGTCGCCCAAATAATCCACTTCATTCATGTATTCCGGAGGATCTTCCTAAAGGAGGGTATCTTCAGATTTTTCCTCCATAACTTTGCCAGTGAAGTCCCGTTGAAGATGGCATGTACAGTGGCACCAGTTGCATCTGAAAGGGATCCCTTGATAATCTAAGCGTTTTTTAGTATGTTGGCCTTGCCATTCTATATCCAGTAACTCTAGGAGCCCTTCATGAATGTCTACTTGAACCAGTATCCGACCCACTTTCCTTGCTGAATTTGTCAGGGTTGAAGTATCGAGAGAAATAAAATGACCCAATGCGTTCCCTATGGCCTTTAAAGCCCCCTCGTTCTAGAAGTGGATAGGGAGTCCTGAAAAAAAAAAACCAAATATGTGTGTGTTGGAAATGCTCTGTTAAGGGGTCAAAGGCCACCCTCCACCTTTTCAGCATTAGTGTGCTCCCTCCCAAAACCTATAATTTGTCTAATAGAATATTGACATCCTCCGGGGTTTTGCAGATGAAACCCATCCACCCTTTAGTGAGATAAATTATTTCCGGAGCATACCCAAGAATAGGGGTCCATGTATTATGCACCCATTCTGTGACTGGACTATCCACTAGATAGGAGTAAGAAAGTCACCCTACCAATCCACACAGTGCTAGTCTATAAGTCTCTTCAAGACCCACATCCGCCCCCAATACCATCCTTCGAATTTTCTTGTTAGGCTTCCACGTTCTCTTCCGAACCCCCAGCTGTGGAAGGTTTAAGTGAGAGATCCTTAAACGTCCTGCCAAGGATTCACCTTTTGCACCTTTCTTTAGTAGTGTAACTGACTCAATGCGACGATGAAGATGAAAAAAAACGGTAGTTGCAGGGGAACCATCACTAGGAGAGTTTGTATGTAACAAAGAGTGGTTCATGAGGTTAACAAGTGAAAAAAGGAGATAATGAGCGCTAATTCCATTCGAGTTAGGTAAGGGATTATTAATAAGAGATGGTGTGCCAGAGTACACATAAGCCAAGTCTTCCGATTTGAAAATCCCTTCCCTATGCCACTGCTCCTCGTCCGACAGATTCATAAGTGTCGTGACGTCTTGGAGGATGTCAGCATTCACGTTCGAGTCCATAGAGAAACCACTGATAGTTACTAAGCTAAAAACAAAATTTCTTTAATCCCAAGAATAGACTGAAGTCTGGAAGTGAATCCTAAGCCCAATGATCGGGAATTTAACCCCCGAAATCCGATAATGGTTGACAATCGATCACACCGCCAGTAGGTAGACAAAGTTAATTGCCACAAGGAAAGGAAACTTCCAAAACAATCGATTCAAATACCAAAAATAATAAAAAATACCAGACCCGAGACACTACCCAATACGAACATAAAAAAAAATGACAAAGGCAGAAACTCTGGCCGGTAGAGAGAAAAGTCTCTAAGAAGGACAAGGTTGGGCCTCTTGCTCAACTACACATTCCATAAAATGTAAAGAATTAATGTCTAGAAGCCAACAAAGCATTTTTCACCCTCCTGTGGACGATGATCCTCCATTGATGAAACTTAGATGTTCCCGCCCCTCCAACACTCAATTCATTATTGGATTTAAAGCCAAAATTTGAATTATGCATCTATCATTGGCCCAATACATAAGTAACATTTAATCTTCCATAACTTGAAGCTTAATGAGTCCTTCTTTTGTAGAATATTTTAAGAGAATCTGAAGAACAAAGAACTGGTCTCCATTATTGGATCCATGACCAACACCACATTTTTCTTCTTCACTTCATTTTTACTTAGAATTCACACATTGCATCAGAGTTACAATTAACTTTACAAAAATGAAAGTTTGAGCTTACCTTCGATGAATAAAGTGCATCAGAGTAAATTTTCATTGGAGTGCAAAGCTGACTTGTTACTCCAATGAGATTTTCAAAAAACATTTTTCTTGATCTTTTTAACTTAATTTTTTTTTTGGATTTTTCATAGAAATAAGGTGAACCAAAACAAAGACTTGCTTTCCATAGAACTCCATCAAAATTAAAAAAGAATGAGTTTTATAAATGAAGAAACCAAAACTCAAAGGAAAAGAAGAAATGGATACCTAAATTTTCATTCAAAATTTTAGTGTGTGTTGAAGTGTGAACACTAGGCAAGAAACATACTATTAAGAGGAAGAGGTCCTCAAGATTTTGTGATATTTTAGCAACATAACCTTAGTTGTGAAAACATATATGGATGGAGTGACCTCAATTGCTATATTTATAATGAAATAATGGTTAAACCCCCTTGACATGGTCGCCCAAATAGTGGCTAAAGATGACCAAATCAAGATTAACAAAAGAAATTAGGGTTTAGGATGGTCCACATATAACTAACCTCCCATCATGCTAATTCAAATGCATTGATGAGATGGAAATAGTAAAAAATGTATATTTTACAGAGTAGTGCAACTTTTGGGGGATATTTCTATGTTATCCGAGTGCACTTTTAAGGGGTGATATTTGTGCTAGCCACTTTTGATCAATTTCAAGGTTTAACTAGGTCGAAAGGGGATGGAAATGAGGGCTATGCATGCCAAAAGTGATGAATTTATGTATTACTTTTGAAAATGCTACAAGTGAGTAGTTTAGATATGATAACATGTTTCCCCTTGATGTGTGAGGTTAGAAGCAAATTGTATTTCCAAAATACATCACAGTTTCTTTACCCAAGTACAAAAAATGACCAAGGAGGAAGTGAAATGTCTAAGGAAGGAGGACAACCCACGAAAGGGAAATGGCGAACCACCTATGAACAACAAGTCAAAAAGTGATATGTGTATAAGCTCTCAATATGGACAAGGTGGGAATACCCATGCTGGTCAATATATCTCACAATAATGTTGCAATGGTGTGCCATGGCATAAATAGGCTAGACGAATGAGATAAAATGGTGCTCAATACAATATAAAGAATTATCTTGGTGAATATTTGTTGAAATACAATACAATGATAGAAATATCTAGGATAAACATCATGAAGGCTACAATTGGKTTGAATACATRGGAACTAATGCCCCTAGTGGGGGGAACAACCAAAGAAGCCTCGTAGAAYAGGAAGAGAGGCTCCCAAGATCTAGGAAYGGTGAGCTAGCAACAGGGAAGTTGAAGCAAATGGATTTGATAATGGTTAATTGAGCCATTCCAATCCAAGGAATTGCAATTGAGGTTGAATCACTAGAATAAGTGCACAAATATCAATAGTGTTAAAATGAGCTAGAGTCAATCACATGATATCATACCACATTCGAGAGCAATGAGGGACCTCTTAGTTTTGTTTGAGGTAACTCGTCAATGAGGAAAATGCGACCAAAGTACACAAGACTAACCCCTATAATTAATCTGTTAGTTTTGATAGGGGGATTTTTCTAGCACCTAAGTATAGGAGGAACACCTAAGGACTAGCATTCAAATTATGACAACTAGAGCTATATATCTAGAAACAAATTTAGTGGCCAAAGAATGTGGGGAACTACCTAACAGGAAACCTCTTCCTAAGGTTGATATAACTCACAGATGTCTATGAATCCAATACAATCAATTGGACTAATAAACCATTAAGTATACGAATCTCAATGGTGTAATAATGAGCTGGAGTTGAGCACATGAGAAACAACCAAGTCAGAAAGCAATGATGATTCTCCCTTCTTGGTCCAAGGTCACTCACCAATGAGGAATATGGACCAAAGGTACACTATCCTCAAAACCAAACCCCTAGGATATGGGTGTTGAAGTCGATAGAGGAAGGTGTTGGAGTCAAGGGGCAAAGGGATCTTTGAAACTAGCATGAGGTAAAAAGTACAAGATGACTAACACCTAGGGATGATGGGAAGGAAAAGAGGGGTGGAATCATGACTTCTCTTGTTCAGAGCTTAAAGGTAAGGCTGGCATAGAAACAATTGAAAGCATTCCATGGGGAATGGTGAATTATTGGGAAAAAACATTTTCAAAGACAAATCAGTAAAACAAGAGGACAATAGGAGGTCATGTTGGGTTGTTATATTCTTTGCAAAGAAAAACAATCTAACCAATTGGCTAGTCGAGGTGGATCGACTGGAGTAAATATCGACTAACTAATAATTCAAGTTGATGGTTGGACGATCAATAGGCATGTCAAATTCAGCCGACTGGGATTCGATAGACAGGTCGAAGGTCAACCAAATGGAGGTCGACTGGTAGGTAGTCGACTGGTTCATAACTGACCAATGGTCAGCTGAGTAGTCAATTATAATAGAATCTTGATATTCACAGGATTGCAACCAATCATCTGCATGGACCTGTAACCATTTTTGGGATCCATGATTTATGGTTTTGCATGCAATAAAACCTATAAATAAGGTATTAGGTAATACTATAAAAATGTTACCACTTAGAAATATTTAGAATTGTAATGGTCATGTAGATGTAAGATGAATTGGTTGTAGGGTTTTTCTTGTGTAAAACAAGAGAGTATGATGGTGATTATGTCTTAGGTGTAGACCAAGGCTAGTCATGTAACTTTTTATTCTATGGATGAATAAGATAACAAGAGAGCATGAGATTCTCAAGGAATGGTAGTTTTCTCGGTTAAGGGTTTCCAGGGTAACACCTTTATGTACTGTGTGTTTGTCATTCTTTATTTTCTACTTATATATGTCTTTTCTTTCCTGGTTAGTTTAGTGTGAGTGTTATTTCTCTACCGGTGAAAACTCAACAACAATACAAGTGAAAAACTCATGGAGATAAGGGTAAACTATAAGTTGTAATATAACCTCAATTTCAAATTCTCAACATTCAATCCCTGCATTTGCACTTAAAAAGTTTGTAAATCCCATAATCAATTTTGATATGCACACGATAGTTTCCAATTTTCATGTTCTCAATTTTTAACTTCGATAATTACCTAATATTTAATATTATCCCTCACAGTATATTAGTATAAAAAATTGTAAAATAAAAAAACAAATATGATCCATCTCTACAAAAATATTTTATGACAAGGGATCATTGATTATTTAAGATTTGAAAATATTTAGAATGTATAATGTATAATGAGATTTTGAACATAATATATTACATAAGTATTGAACATTATATATTTACCTCAAGCATTTGAAGTTGACAAATATATTTATAATTTTTTTTATCATCTACGTTTTGGACATATTGATCTGGAAATTTCTGTGAGAACCTTCTCTACAAAAATCTACGATGAGGAACTTTTACTGATGCTTAATTGCATGTGAACATGATCAAGTAATTTCTAATCATTGCATATGGACATGAACAAAAGCATCATAATTAGGTGCATATGTGTAATTAAATCTTCTACTTAACCAAGTGAGAATGCAATCAANTTTACTGATGCTTAATTGCATGTGAACATGATCAAGTAATTTCTAATCATTGCATATGGACATGAACAAAAGCATCATAATTAGGTGCATATGTGTAATTAAATCTTCTACTTAACCAAGTGAGAATGCAATCAAAACTCACGTATATAATTTGTCACCCATGTGTTAACGAAGTTCACTAGACTCTGTTGGTTGCATCTCTGGATCCACTTGGAATACAAATCACTTTATTATCCTTCCTTTAGCAAGGTTGAAACCTTCTCACAAAATGTGGCACATGCTCCTTACAGGGATGAAACCCAGAGCAATATTCTCTTACACAAAGAACTTAAGGCTATCACATAAGTGACATTTCTTCAAACACCAGAAGGATTACACTCCTCTCAATGAAAATCTCTCTCAAAGGGGCCTAAAAGGGCCTCAATGTGCCCCCCCCCCCTTTACAATGCTTACATAATGAATTTATATAGTTTCCCTCTCTCCATAATTCAAGGAGACAAGATCCACAATTTTAGGATCTAATAACAACTCAAGGACAAAAATGAGAAAGCATCTCAACCAATCTTAACTTCCCCTTGAGACTAGAAAACCACTTGTGATAAAATGAGGAAGAATCCCAAACCAACTCATGAGACTCCCAACTTCCCCTTAAAACTAGGAAACTAATTTGTGAGATAGGATTCTCACATAAAACTAATTTCCCCTTAAAACTAGGAAACTAATTTGTGAGGTGGATTCTCACAGCTAATTTTAATTTCCTTTTTACAAATTAAATGAAAAATACATGAGCACATTATGCTAAAAAATATTAATCATTTTTACAATAGGAAGCATTAAACATTCATTTTAAACTTTCTCACCTATCATCAATTATCATTTTAATGATCTTCTCCATGGTTTGCAAAGTAATGAATCCATGGGTGGAGATCCTCCTAGATCATACCTCCCCACAAAAAGAACTTTTGGTCCTCCAAAATTATAGAGATAAATTATGACTTGAATCTCTACAACCAACTTCTAGGAAGAGTCTTACACTCCACGATGCACTTCCCCATTGTTCGATCTGCATAAAAAATGTCTCTGACAAGACGCACCCTTATTCTCCTTCACTTTTGTACTTCAGAATGAGGATGTCGATGCCAACACTTGCATCAATGAAAATCTATAGTTGATCCCTTGATATGCATAACAAATGTCTCTTAAAGGCGTACCCTTCTTCTCCTTCACCTTTGTACTTTGGAAGGAGGAAGTTGATGCCAACACTTGCATCAATGAAAATCGGTAGTTGATTCCTTGATCTGCATAAAAAATGTCTTTGACAGGCCGCACCCTTCTTTTCCTTCACCTTTGTACCTCAGAATGAGGATGTCGATGCCAACACTTGCATCAATGCAAATTTGTAGCTGACAATACATGGATTACAACTTTTGCAAAATTTTCAAAGCAGTATCATACTTGCCAAGAGTTTATAAAACCCTCATAGGAAAGTTTACAATGATTGTCAAGATAGACCTAGGAAAAAAGGATGCCTCTCACTCAACAATGGCTACAAGATCCATTACAATGTTGCCAAAACAGGCCTAGGAAAAACAATGTCTCTCGCTCAATAGTGGTTATAAGACCCATTACTATGTTGTTAAACAAGCCTAGGAAAAAAAATGCCTCTCACTCACAGTGGTTGGAAGGCCCATTACTATGTTTCCAACAAGGCTTACAGCGTTTAGGAATAGAACAAAATGCCTCTCACTCTCATCATCACTTTCAAGAGTAACTAATTACAACCTTTTACATCATTAACGTTAAGGTGAATACCACCCAAATCTGCACCAGTGGCAACTCTATGGTTTCCAAACCCCCTATTACAAACATGTGCAACATAAGAAATAAGGAAAATTCCATCATCATTACACTCGTCTCACAATTCTGAGACGTTTGGCTGTAAACATGACTACTTTCTGTCGAAGTGTCAAAATGGACTCTTACTGCACCATCACAATTTGCGTGTAAGGCTCAAACAATGAATTTCCTGCAATAATTCATATCTCGCTACCCTGCTACAACATCAAAGGCCACCAAAATCTGCAAACATACATTCATCCTTTTGCAATTTCCAAAAAGAGGGAAAAAAACATAAATGCATAAAACTTACGTTGGTTTTGATGCTAAGGTGCTCAATCAGTTGCTCAAATCTCATCATACATAGCACCAACAAGTATGTATTTTCATTCTACAACTTTTGACTGTAAACTCAACCCTATTCTGAAAGGTGAAACTTTGCCTTGAACAACATGCCAAAACATTAATGGCAAGCGTGGGCTTCTACCATGAGCCCTAAAAATACGCTGCTCGAATCCAAATTATGACTACACCAGTGGATTCTTGGTGAGAAATCATGCAAAAATGACTATAATTTTGTCAATTTTTGTCACTGTCACTTATGGCCCCCCTTGGGCTCCCTCCCTTGAAATGTGTGCTACAAGAGTGCATACGACCTGCATTAATTGTAGGCCTATCTCAAAAATCATGCTAAAGGATGCTACCCTGTAATAATAATAGGCCTTTGTTTATGTTTTTGTGCTAGGCCTCGGTCTGCGTGCTCCATTGGTTTGCATGCCAACAAAACCCTGTAGCTCCTAGTTCCTGATCTCTCTATCTGGAACCCGATTCACAACATTTTCAGGTTTAAAAAGGTTAGGCACACATGGATATTTCAAAATCTCGGTCAGGCATGTTGGTTGGCAAACTAATTTTAAAACATTTGTTACCTGGAGATCTGGGTTTAAATCCCCAGATTGGAACAAAAATCTTGGCGTGAGTTGTATTGTGATTTGGCCAGTCAAAATGGCATTGGATCCGGTGTCGGTCGATCCAGACCTCCGATCGGTTGTTTTAACTCCCACCACTTATAAATTTTGGTCGCCACTTTTGGTCATCGTTTTTTGGTTGTCGACCAATCCGACGGTCGTTAAATTTTCTTTTTGAATTTTGGACTCTAGCCCTCATTAGGAATTTTCCAAGTTGCCACGTGGCAGCCTGTAAAATGCATTTGATTGGCCCACGTGGAGCCTAATCACTCGCATAGTCATGCCACATGCTTGCTCATTCAGCGTATGATGTGTCATCATCAGTGCAGTAAACACCTGCGTTAACGCCACATCAATGACCCAATTATCACCACGTCAACATTGTATTTCCACGTCATCCGTACAGATGACACGTGGTTGAATTTTCCTAGTCCATTTGGACCCCTGAAAATTCCAAATCCACCTGACTCATGGCAGCCTCTCATGATTCCATGTCATCCATCGTACTTCCATTCACTCTACCATGTCATCATTTTGTACAGTCCAGTCACTCTACTGATGTCATAATCGTAC
>SNQJ01S0084891.1:0-10593 GCA_010110895.2 Picea sitchensis
ACACTCTTCCACGCGGGGGAGTGCAGAGGGGGGGTACCCCCTCTGTGGGGTCTGGGGGGCCTATCCCCCTGGCTGGGGGGTCTGGGGGCAAGCGGGCCCCCAATGGGGGTTTGGGGGTGAAGCCCCCGAAGCAAAAATTGCCTTATAAAAGTATATTGTAATTTCATTGTAAATCTGGACCATTCATTATAAGGTCACATATCTAATGGTAGAGATTATGTTAGGGTTTTTGCCCTAGAAGGCAACCCTCTTTTATGAGGGAAATGTATTGCGGCTATGGAAGAGGGTGAATATTGTATTCTGAGAGAGGAGACTGTGAGAAGAAGAAGAGGAAGTTACAGGGTGTTTTGCTGTAGGTTTTATCCCTTCATTTTGCTGGATAATAATAAAGGAAGGACCTGGCAATTTCTCTGGTGGACGTAGCCCACACTGGGTGAACCACGTAAATCTGTGTCTCTCTTATATTGTGTGTCTTCTGTGTTTTGTTTTTGCATTTGTTTTATTTTATTGCTCCGCGGTCCTGTCTTTCTAACAAAAACATCCTCTATTTATATGAATCTATCTAGTGACTTTTCTGCATGGGCCAACCTGACTTTCTGGTAATTATATTTTCTATTTATCTTTTTCCCGTGAAGCCGACTTGTCTTTCTGGAAGATAATATTCTAAAATTATTTATTCTTCTAAGCCAAATTGTCTTCTAGGGTTTTCACACATCTGTTTAGGGTTTCCCTTACTTCCAGAATATTCCATTCTAGTCAAAGGTTACACGTGGAGGTTAATACCTCCCACAGCTACTGTAAAATCAACACTCCCTCCTAGCTAGGGAGGTATTAATGGTAATGGTATTGAGCACACACAAACCATTCTGTCGATAGAATCATCATAGACACATAGTCTATCTCATGATCATGTAGATCAAGTCACGAGCACCATCATCACCATCATTATCATCTGATAGCATCATGGAATCAACATACATCATCCTTTGCATCATCTCTCGAGGCAATTCTCCATCTGAGTAATCGGGCATGATGTTGAATAAGTCATGTGTTGAAATTAGCACACTTAGTAGAGTGTCTCACATGCGTCACCCACTCAACAAAGTGATACACGAACCATTCTTCTAATCTGGACATACTTCCTAGAAGAATAGATATCTTAACAGATGTTGAAAGCCCCACAATGGGCTACAAGGATCATTCTTCTAATATGGATCTACGTCCTAGAATAATTTTAGTCCTCCAAAACAATGAAATCCACCCTATGGGATGAAGATACCATTCCTACAATAATTCCAATATCAAACTATCTTTTAATCAGGTCATATGCACCATAAATATCAATCTCTACTCATATTCCTTAGAAAATATCAGTTTCATATCAGTCATCTTAATTATGATGTCATGTCCCTAGAAGACAGACTATTCAACCTGATTGGGCCAATAACCATGTGTTGGTTATATTTCATCCTTTCTACCCTTCTTGGGATGACCTAGGTTCAGGTCCACTTGGTTTCCAACAAAGCCCCTCTAAAACTATCATCCCTGCTGGTAAACTGGAAGGCAACATAGTGCACATGATACATAGCGTAGTCTCACCTGAGATAGTTCTTATGGGTGGCTGCAATGCTCAGGTGCTTGTAGCCTGGGAAATGAGTGGGGATATGCGATTAAAATACACAGTATTCATTTATTACTTAACATTCAACTTATATGGAATACCCTATCATTCTTGCTCATGTATGTAAAGTAGAAGATCTATCTAGTCATTCACACATTTGTTTAACATCTAATCATTAAAAACATAAGATATACACAACATTCAATCACACAACACATTATATACCATGGTTCACCCTCTCCTGGGCTACGTCCACAAAGATTTGTCTCCCGGCTCTTTTATTTATGGTTTTGTCATACAAATAGCGTCGCACACATTACAATTCTCCATCAACCGGGTCGAGACCTTACAATGAGGCAGACTAGATCACACCAGGTTCCTCAGCCTGTGATCTAACCCTCAAGATCTACCTATTTCCCCTCCTCAGCTCAACAACTTACAAAGTAAGATAGAATTTTACAGACATTCTGATCCAAACAATAACCGTGTTCCCACTAACAATGAATGAAGAACCCTGACCTAGACCTCCTAGGTGCCTACTTGTACATGTTTTTGTCTTATCAACCATTACATCCTCTTACAAAAACCCTAACCCTAGAATGGTTAGGTATTATTACATGCATGCCTTGCATTCTTCCCTCATTTGCATGCACATTTGCCTTTCGTGTGTTGCTTTTCCTACCAGCTATGTTTTCCTTAGTTTCCAATGCCACTACTTCCCTTAATTTCTGGTGCTGCTGCTTCCCTTTATTTTTGACGTCACTACCCTATTTTTTGGCGTTGATTTAGTTCCTTCATTACTTCTTCAAATTTCCCCAAAATTGGTCTTCTCCTCAAAATGGGCTTGTGCCCAACAAGCCCCCAACACTGACATGTGGCTCATCCCGAGCAGCCTAGGCACTTTGTGCTCCCTTGAAAACCTTTGCTAGACTGTGGAAATTGTCTGCAAGTTCCCTTCCTCACATTTGTACCCATGCAGCCTTTTCTACGAGCGTGCCTAAATTATGATCCGTGACTTCCTCTTGAACCATGGATGTGCATTTCTCCTGTGTCTATTTCATGTTATCCTTCTATTCCCCCAATTGGGTGATGAGATGCATTGCTTGGTCTTGAAGAGGTTCCATCTACGTCTGTCTCTCTTGTATGTGAACCTGCGCCATCTTTAGTTCAACGTGTAGTCTCTTCATCTCCTGCGTTCCTTTTAAATGCTTAGTGATGCCCATTGTCTTCTACCTCTGCTTGATGTCCTATATGTTTTCATTTATCCTCTCTTCCTCTTGGTTCCACTGCTGGACCTGCTCATCTTCCTCTAGCGCTTTCCAAAGATGTGTTGTTCTGTCAAATAGTTATACTAATGTTTTAACGTGTTTCTCCAACTTTGCTAGTTGGAGTGAAACTTCTACTTTCCTCTATTCCCTATCCTTTGGTGGAGTCATTGGAGTCATCTTTTTCTTTAGTTCCTCAATCTGTTTCCTAGATTGGTCGATATTTTGGGCAATCTGATTGAGTTTTTCCTCCATAGTTGGACTCTTAGCTTGTGCACTATCCAGATGGTGGCCGTAGACTGTTGTCACCGCATGTTCAATTTTATCTGCATGCTCTTTTTATTCTTTGGTATCTAACTTTAATTTTTCTACCATGAGCTCCAACTCTTCCTTGTCACTTTTAATTTCTTGCAGTTTTGTTGCATCTGTCCTCGCGCATGACTGCACCTCCTGTGTGATGCTAAATTGGAGTCTGTACAATGTCGTTTTTGGTATTTTAGCTAATACCATGTCAAGCTACACCAACTCTTTCAGTGGCATCTGTGCTGTGGCTTCATCCATCTGCAGCATGTCATTTGTTATACTAAATGTTGGAGTTGCCTGCGCAGTTGTGTGAACTGTGCGGCTGGTTTGTGGCATAGTCCTTGTCGCCACTGTTGTTTCTCCCTTGGGAATGAATGTTGTTCCTCTTTTATACCTTTGTGTGGTCCTGATTTTTTCAAGCACCTATCTTATGCTACCCAGGTCATCTTGTATCTTCCCCCTTTGGTGTCTGGCTTCTTCGAATTCTTCTGCTACGTGATCTTGTACCTTTTCTGCCACAAGGTCAGCATCATCCTCCATTATTGTATATTCAGGCGGCTCTTTGTGCGCCTTTTCCTTCTTGCGCGTTCCTCTTGACTGTGAAATTGGCCTTTTAGGTGGATTTGGTTCTTGAGGGGTAGATGCTGAGGGGGTTCCATGTGTTCCTGTAGCCCCCACTTCTTGGTATTTTTTTTGCAAGGCAGTGTCCTCATTTCCTTCCTGCACATCCTTTTTTTGTTGTGCCAACTTCTGTGTTGGTTTCATATTTTTGGGCACAAATTTGTCCTCAACAAGTGTCTTTTCCTACCCTGCATCCACCTCTATGCCCTTAGGTATTTCCTAATGTAATAGTGAGATATTCTAGTCATCAAGCCAATCTCTCATTGCCATCTCTACGTCTTCCTCCATGACGCGGTATCTCAATTGGAGCCACTCCTTCTCTGGATCCCTACGTGCCTGGATCTACATGTTATCCTTGGACGCCTTGAAATTAGTGATGTCCTGAAGCTGCATGACTACCTTGAGATTTATTCACTAAGTGTTAGCTATACTCTCCTGTTGATCCATAGGATCTTTTAATGACTATGGTTGAGTTTTGATTTTGCATGCGTTAATTAACCATTTGAGAAAACTTAATGAAAGAATGAGGAAAGAAGAGGAATTATGACAGCCATATACACATGTGCAAATCTGAAATGAAATAATAGACAACAAACCATAACACACAAATTGATAACGGAGTTCGGCACAACTTTGCCTACATCTCCGGGCCTTTGTCTTTGTGGGGGAGGCTTCTTTATTTCTGTTCAAAAGCTCAAAAGTACAACAAAGTAGTGCCAATTGGCTACAAGAATAATCTGGTCATGTTCATCCAGATCTCAAGAACCTTGCAAAGAAAACGGCACGCAAAATGGATGTCGGGAGCTCCCAGAAATGTCTCGACAGCGTTTGCTCCTCAATAGCTTCCCTGAATAAAAATGGCTTTGGCTTGGATTCCCTTCAACATAACTCTGCTTTTTTTTGTCCTTGACTATCCTCCATGGCCTCAAACAGGTCTAGTTTATATAGATTTGAAGTTGGTTGTTCATCTCCAACTTCCTCCCAAAATTTGGGCTCCAAAAATGCAAATATCTCCCAAAAAGGGAGAAAATCAACTAATATTAGGCATAATATCATAAAAAAATCCAAATACATTGTAAAAAATACCACTTTTTGAATGAATTTGGGAATTAGCCCCGAGGCCTGGGTGTAGGCCCCCTTTTCGCAGTCATATGGGCCATCCATGTGGCCACGCACCCATGCGCTGGCCCTCTCTCTCTGCTGGCTCCTGGTCGTGGCGCGTAGGCAGAAGGCCATGGGCTAGTAGTTGTAACCGAGCCCAACTTTGGTGTATGGTCCCGGGTCGTATGCGACCACCTGAGAACCGAGGGCCAGTCCCTATCGCATACCCCCGTTTCATGGTCAGGTGGTAAGCCGTGTATTGAACCATGGGATAATACCTTGGCGCTATCCATTTTACCTCTGCGCTCCCGGTCGTGTGGTAACATATGTTGAACTGTGGGCTGGGGCTAAGCCCCAGCCCTTACCCACACCGATGAATACACTGATCAAACATAAATAAATTTTATGCCATATGATTAACAAGGACCACCCGTGGGTTGGGCGGTTAGCCCGGTCCTGCTAGTCTGTTGCCCGATGAATAAGTCGCGGGTTCGTCCCCGGCTGAACCATATAAATTTTACCAAAATCGCCAGCCAACCATAGGGTGCCACATGGCTATAACACCCTGTTTCCCCCAGCTTGTAAATAGAACTGGATTGGCTAAGAACTATGGAAAACTCATAAATGTGAATATGTGATGTAAATGGACCTTTAGGAAAAGGTCAATAAATGTGAATGACATTTTGAACTTATTGTAGGACTGCTGAGAGGGGATGTGTAGAAAAGATACCACGATGCCAGTGGAGGGCACCTAGAAAGGTGGCGTTAACTTCCAACGAGAATTTATACCGTATTTGGACTCCACTGGCCCGGAGAACCAAAAGCGGCTCGCTGGCCCCAAAGTTAATGTCTCGCAGACTGGTAGGTGGATGGCTTGATGAGGGATGGGATGGTGAACTGCCCGTCCATAGAGCCGTCAGGCCTGATCGGCGCGAGGGTAATCGTGCCACATGCAACCTCGCAAGAGGATAAGGCGTATGGCAGAAGCAATTTAGAGGGCAGACGCGAGGGGAACTCTGGCATTACGCAGAGTGAGTGATAGCAGAGAGGAAGGATTGCAACCTTCACTCCTGGTCACTGGCAGACAGAGAGACGTAGTCTCAACAACATCGTGGTCTCAGCTCGGGGGTGGCTAGTGGTAAATCCACTGGGAGTCACTACGCCTATGGTTGGGTGGAAATGAGCACCCCTCTCAGTAGTCGCACCCACTTCTGAAGTTATTTCTGATAAGTGTTTTACATATTGCATCTTGAAATTCATAGACTGATATATATATGTATATGCTCATAGAACTGTGAAATTGTGAACAATTACAGTATAAGAATGTCTGTGCAGTGTTTTGATATGTAACGTTAGATATATGCTTATAACAGAAAAACCACGCTTGGCTTATGTTGATAAACGAATCTAAGTATGCCTAGGTTGAACTAAACTAGGCTTCCAGCTCGTTCTTGGAAGATGTCTACCCTTATCTGTCTCTGGGAGCGCCCCGGTATAGATCTCTTTACAAAGATTTTCTCCTTGGAAAAGTTTACCAAGAACCTGGAAAAAGGGACTTGAATGGGCATGTCTTAATAACCCGATACGAGGAGGAATTCCCCTCTTAAGATTTTGAGATAGTAGTGTAGGGATAGATAACAAATCGACGAACGAGATCTCGTCAGATGACCCATAGGCATTCACAACCGTTAGCTTGACGAAAGTAATAAGGGCATTACATACCTTGCCTCTTTTCCCTTCTATCTTCATGAACAGTGAGGAAATCGGGATCGTAGATCCCAAGGCCCAGGAGAACAATCGAACCATTGTTTTTTCCACATCCACGAAGTAGTGGAAGAGTGCCCAAGGTGGGACAATCTGAGCCATTGGATATCATTCAGAAATCCCGTCGGCCATTGGATCAGGTTAAGATACTCGGAGTTAGTCTCTGGAGTGTGCATAGGAAGAACGGGTCTAGACCGTTAGATCATGGTCCAAGTACCCGTTAGCCATCAGATCGAACAAGTACTGTCCGGGGTTTACCATCAAGATATCAGAGATCCTAAGGTTGAGGGAATTAGGCCACTATAAGTCTCGAAATAGTGAGATCAGATCTAGACCGTCCATCAGGGTGAGACATGTGGCATAGATCTGAAGATAGCTGGAAAATCGAGAGTTCTGTGAGCAAGAGGGCGGGGAAATCTATAGTGAAACCTCGATACAATCAGAGTTGTCCATCTGATTGGGATAGGTGGTAACCATCGGGAGTCATCGGCGTTTGGGCCATCGAGATTCACACAGGTAAGTGCCTTTTGGGTTGGCCTTTGGTGAAGTCCGAGGTTTAACCTGGACCGTCCCTCCATTTAGGATGCGTGTCGGAGATCTGAAGGAATTCAGGGATCGGCATATCAGGATTCTCGAGGACAAGAAAATCGAGACACTTCAAGTCTCGAAATGCCGGGAAGATCTAAACCGTCCGTTGAGGATACACGTGGTGGAGATCGAGGTTTACTATTGGGAGTCGGGATATTGACATCCCTGTGGATAGGAGATTGGGGAAGTCTGAAGTGAAAACCTCGGCAAAATATGAGCCGTTCGTTTAGGGAGACAGATGTCTAGAGTCCGTAGAGAGTCGGGATATTCGGCATCGGGAAATCGGAGTTCTTGAGGCCATGAGAATGAGGACATCACAAGTCTTGAAATCCCAGAGAAATAGGGACCATCCATCAGAAGAGGACGCGTGGAAACAGTCGGCGCCGTTGGGGAATTGTTGATCGGCGTTTGTGTCATCGAGATATCAGGAATCCTAATGACAATTTGTTTATGCATTTTGGAATCGCAATGCTCGAAACCCCGATGAGTGGGAGCTAGCTGTCAGTATATTAGAGAAGTAGGAAGCGCCATTATGGGGGCCAGCTGTCAGCGTAGCGGGAAGATGGGATTCGAAGGATCGGGAATCCTGTGAGCCCATAAATTTGGCATTGAAAACCCCGTAGCCTCAACGAGGGATAAGACTGCGGTCACGGGGATCACGTTCATGTGAGATAGAAGCCTAGCTAGGAGAGCTAGCGCTTAAAGGGCGCGTCAAGATTTGAGGAATCGTGAGTCCTGGGGACATTTTCATTTCGACACTGGAAAGTTTGAAACCCCGATGAGGAGGTATGGCTGTGGTCTTGTGAGCACGGTCGTGTGGACTAGGCCATAGCCTGGAGGGGATAAGGCTGGAAGAGAGCCAGTCAGAGATCGGAGAATCGAGGGCATAGGAACCCTCGACATTAGAAAGGACAAAACCCTGAAAATCTGAAATTGTCATCAGGGGAAGACCACGATTAGGTGTAGAGAGCCGTATAGGCGAATGAAAGACCCGTTACTCAGAGTTGGCATTTTGTTGCTACAAGCTTCGGGGATTCTCACTATTGAGAAATCAACGAATTTTTTTTATTAAAGGTAGTGGGAATGTGACAAAGTGGTATCAAAGCATGGTTACAACACTCGGCCTAATTGGGCTCATGCACGAGTCTCTCATAGACTCCATTCGAAGCACTCCTATGAGGAGTAACCCCCAGACTTAACTCTTTTGTCTAGGATTAAAGACTTAGAAAATGAGGACCCGAATATGTATGCATGTGAAAGAATTATGAATTTATGTGCAAATTATAAGAATGAATTCAGCCTTGACTAATAACCAGCATTTGTCTTTTCACTCAAGTGGACGATCAACCATGGGGATCTACAAACGCAGAGTATGGTGACTCACCAAGAGGTGGGAGAAGGCTCCCACAACAGAGATGAAGATTCTGACAAAAGAAGAGAAATAGGAACCCCTCCAGACCTAGCTGAGACTGTGAGGAGTCTCATGGTTGAATTGCAAAGCTGCAAGGATGATAATGAAAGGATGATGAAAGAACAAGAAAAGAAAACCGAAATTAATGCAGTTCTACTACAGATCTTGTCCGACCTACAACGACAAATGCAGCATGAACCTGAGATGCAAAATCATGGTCGTGTTAGTTGCCACACTAAGAAAAGTACATCCAGAAAGGTCCACCCCAGATATAAAGGACCAGTGTCAGATGATTCCACTGAGAAGCAAGCTAGTGGTTCAGAAGGTTCTTCCAGTAGCAGGACCAGTTCCTATTCTCGTAGAAAGAAGAAGAAGCAAAAGACTTCCAAGAGTCATAAATTTGAAGAATTCAGGAAGGCCAAACCTCCCTCCTTCGACGGTGAGATAAATAAGGGAGAGGAAGCCGAGGCCTGGCTACTTGGACTGAAGAAATATTTTAGAGTCCATGATTTTTTCAGAGAACTTGAAGGCCCGAGTGGCCACTTTCAATTTGAACGGAAAGGCTTCCATCTGGTGGGAAGATCTTAAGAATATGAAAGGGGTCCACGAGGAGGACCTATCTTGGAAATGGTTTGAGAAGTACTTCTGGAAGAAGTATTTGTCGGAAAGGTATTTCGACGAGAAGGCTAAAGAGTTTTATGAACTCAAACTGGGGCAACTTACTATGGAGGAGTATGTCAAAAAATTCCTTGACTTACTGAGATATGTACCCTACATCAAAGCAGAGAAGGTGAAGGCACAACGCTTCCTCAGTGGGCTACCCAAGGAATACCGAAACCGAATCGAATTTGATGAGCCAAAGACTTTAGAAGACACTATTAGAAAGGCAACATATTGTCATGAACAATATGGACAATGGTTAGAGTCCCTTGGAGACTAGAAACAGAAGAATGGTTCGAGACTTCAGAAAAAGGGGAGCAAATCCTTAGGATTTAAAAACTACAAGAAGAACCCCAGAATGAACTATCCAGCTCGGAGTGTACTCCAGCAGAACTTCCCCTCAGTGGATGGAAATAAAACTTCTGGACCTATACCAGTGAAGACTAATAACCCAAAGAGAGAGCCTCTGAAATGTTGGGGTTGTGAAGAAGAGCATCTCCTGAGAGACTGTCCACACCGACAGCAAAACAGTCGTAAAGTTTATAACATTCAGGAAGCTACCACAGTCAATGATGTGGCAAGGAGTGTGCCGTAGATTTATGCAGCCTTGGATAATAACCAATTTGACCACCAAGCTTCAGTGGTGGAAATAGAAGGTATGATTTTCAACCATCTGGTGTATGTTTTGATTGACCCTAGTTCAAATTTGAGTTATATAGCCCCTAAAGCTGTTGATAAGTGTAAGCTATAGCCACAGAAGCAAACTAAACCATGGTTGGTACAGTTACCCACTGGCACCAAAAGAAAGGTAGTGGAGGTCGTACCATCTTGCCAATTAATGTTGGGTGAATTTCCCACCCAAGCAACCCTTAATGTATTACCCCTGGGATCATATGACCTGTTGATTGGTATGGACTGGCTGGACACCCATAAAGCCAAATTGGACTGTTACCATAAAACCTTAGAATGTGTGAGCATAGAAGGAAAAAGGATAACCCTCCAAGGGATCCGAAAACCAGTCTCGGTGAGACAAATCTCAGCCCTACAAATGAGAAAGTATTGCCGAAAGGGATGTCCCCTATATGCAATACAGGTGTTGAAAACAATCAAAGGTGCTAAAACAAGCCCTGATGATCACCCTGTCCTAAGAGAATACAGAGATCTGTTTCCGGAAGAGGTACCGGGTCTACCTCTGAGAAGAGACATTGACTTCTCGATAGAACTCACACCGGGAGCGGTGCCGGTGTCCAGGACACCCT
>SNQJ01S0084891.1:15405-36849 GCA_010110895.2 Picea sitchensis
GAAACATTTTGGCCCAGATGAGGCTACATGGGAAATGGAGGATGCCATGAGACAGGCATATCTGATTTTGTTTACTTCTGTACATGCAATACATGACAGTAGATAAGAACATTGAGGATGATGTTCCCTTTAAGGGGGAGGGAATTGTAACACCATGTTTCCCCCAGCTTGTAAATATAACTGGACTAGCCAAGAACTATGGCAAACTCATAAATGTGAATATGTGATGTAAATGGACCTTGAGGAAAAGGTCAATAAATGTGAATGGCATTTTGAACTTATTGCAGGACTGTTGAGAGGGGATGTGTAGAAAAGAGACCACGATGGCGGTGGAGGGAACCTGGAAAGGTGGTGTTAACTTCCACCGAGAATTCATACCGTATTTGGACTCCACTGGCTCAGAGAACCAAAAGCGGCTCGCTGGCCCCAAAGTTAATGTCTCGCAGACTGGTAGGCAGACAGCTTGATAAGGGATGGGATGGTTAAATTCCCATCCGTAGAGCCGTCAAGCCTGATCGACACGAGGGTAATCATGCCACACGCAACCTCGCAAGAGGATAAGGCATATGGCAGAAGCGATTTCGAGGGCAGACGCGAGGGGAACTCTGGAATTATGTAGAGTGAGTGATAGCAGAGAGGAAGGATTGCAACCTTCACTCCTGGTCACTGGTAGATAGAGAGACGCAGTCTCAACAACATCATGGTCTCAGCTCGAGGGTGGCTAGTGGTAAATCCGCTGGGAGTCGCTATGCCTACGGTTGGGTGGAAATGAGCACCCCTCTCAGTAGTCGCACCCACTTCTGAAGTTATTTCTGATAAGTGTTTTACATATTGCATCTTGAAATTCATAGAATGATATATATATGTATATGCTCATAGAACTGTGAAATTGTGAACAATTACAGTATAAGAATGTCTGTGCAGCGTTTTGATATGTAATGTTAGATATATGCTTATAACAGAAAAACCACGCTTGGCTTATGTTGATAAACGAATCTAAGTATGCCTAGGTTGAACTAAATTAGGCTTCCAGCTTGTTCTCGGAATATGTCTACCCTTATCTGTCTCTGGGAGTGCCCCGGTATAGATCTCTTTACAGATATTCTCTCCTTGGAAAAGTTTACCAAGAACCTGGAAAAAGGGACTTGAATGGGAAAGTATTAATAACCCAGTACGAGGAGGAATGCCCCTCTTAAGATTCTGAGATAGCAGTGTAGGGATAGATAACAAATCGATGAATGAGATCTCGTCGGATGACCCATAGGCATTCACGACCGTTAGCTTGACGAAAGTAATAAGGGCGTTACATACCTTGCCCCTTTTTCCCTCTATCTTCGTGAACAGTGAGGAAATCGAGATCGTAGATCCCAAGGCCCAGGAGAACAATCGAACCATTGATTTTTCCACATCCACGAAGTAGTGGAAGAGTGCCCAAGGTGGGACAATCTGAGCCGTTGGATCTCATTCAGAAATCCCATTGGCCGTTGGATTGGGTTAAGATACTCGGAGTTAGTCTTTGGAGTGTGCGTAGGAAGAATGGGTCTAAGCCATTAGATCATGGTCCAAGTACCCGTCAGCCATCGTATCGGATAGGTACTATCCGGGGTTTACCATCGGGATATCGGAGATCCTGAGGTCGAGGGAATTAGGACACTATAAGTCTCGAAATAGCGAGATCATATCTGGACTGTCCGTCAGGGTGAGACATGTGGCGGAGATCTGAAGATAGCTGGAAAATCGGGAGTTCTGTGAGCAAGAGGGCGGGGAAATCCATAGCGAAACCCTGATACAATCAGAGCCATCCATCTGATTGGGATAGGTGGTAACCATCGAGAGTCATCGGTGTTTGGGCCATAGGTATTCACACAGGTAAGCTCCTTTTGGGTTGGCGTTTGGTGAAGCCCGAGGTTTAACCTGGATAGTCCCTCCATTTAGGACGTGTGTCGGAGATCTGAAGGAAGTCGGGGATCGGCATATCGGGATTCTCGAGGACAAGAAAATCGAGACACTTCAAGTCTCGAAATGCCGGGAAGATCTGAACCGTCCGTTGAGGATACACGTGGCGGAGATCGAGGTTTACTATCGAGAATCGAGATATCGACATGCCCGTGGACAAGAGATCCGGGAAGTCCAAAGTGAAAACCTGGCAAAATATGAGTTGTCTGTTTAGGGAGACAGGTGTCCAGAGTCCGTAGAGAGTCAGGATATTTGACATCGAGAAATCGGAGTTCCTAAGGCCGTGAGAATGAGGACATCACAAGTCTCGAAATCTCGGAGAAATAGGGATTGTCCATCAGAAGAGGATGCGTGGCAACAATCAGTGCCGTTGGGGAAAGTCCCGACAGAAAATTGTTGATCGGCGTTTGTGTCATCGAGATATCGGGAATCCTGATGACAATTTGTTTATGCATTTTGGAATCGTGATGCTCGAAACCCCGATGAGTGGGAGCCATCTGTCAGTATATTAGAGAAGTAGGAAGCGCCATTATGGGGGCCAACTGTCAGCATAGCGGGAAGATGGGATTCGAAGGATCGAGAATCCCGTGAGCCCATACATTTGGCATTGAAAACCCCATAGCCCCAACGAGGGATAAGACTGCGGTCATGGGGATCACGGTCATGTGAGCTAGGAGCCTGGCTAGGAGATCTAGCGCGTAAAGGGCGCGTCAGGATTCAAGGAATTGCAAGTCCTGGGGACGTTTTCATTTCGACATTGGAAAGTCTAAAACCCCCATGAGGAGGTATGGCTACTGTCTCGTGAGCATGGTCACGTGGACCAGGCCATAGCTCAGAGGGGCTAAGGCCGGAAGAGAGCCCGTTGGAGATTGGAGAATCGAGGGCATAGGAACCCTCGACATTAGAAAGGAAAAAACCCTAAAAATCTGAAATTGTCATCAGGGGAAGACCACGGTTAGGTGTAGAGAGCCGTATAGGCGAATGAAAGATCCATTACTCAGGGTTGGCATTTTGCTGCTACAAGCTTTAGGGATTCTCACTATTGAGAAATCAACAAAAAGTTTTGATTAAAGGTAGTGGGAATGTGACAGTGGCAGCCCATGACTGGGCTACGTGGCACCTCAACAACAAACCACAAACTACCATGTGTTAGTCGTTGAATGGTCCATGTGCCTGCCACCTATCAAAAGCCGTACTGCCCTATCATCCTGCCACGTCAGCTGCTGATGTCATCTCGTGCCATGTGTCACTCTTACAATGGTGACACATGTCACCCCTGGATTGGTCCAACTATCTTCCCATACGCCATATCAGCCTGCCACGTGTCACCTCCTGGAGATGCCACATCAGTTGTACGGACTGTACGGACTGTACAGTCATCCCCTTTTTTTGCCTGTTTTCCTTTTCGGACATAACACAATATCTTGCTCATATGGATCCCGTTTGACGAAGTAAATATACCGCCAAAATTAGGAAGATGAGACGGATGCAATGGCGCTGGTTTCATTGCATTTCGATCACTTTCATTTTTTGAGCATTTTTAAGCCCTATCAGGCTTCTGGATCCGATTCTGGATCACCTGTATCTCCACAAAATACTTGGCAAAGGTACCCATGTTTATGCTTCTGTGCTTGGGGTCCAAGTTACTCCTCAATGACATGTATTGTGTTGTGTGATACCGACCTACCCAATCACAAAAGAATGAATATGGGGGCTCCTTCAAACCCATCAACATGATAAACATGAGTATCCACGAGTAGTGAAAATCTGTGCCAAGGTCCTGCATGTCTTTATAGTCCTCCATGAATACGTTTAGTAGGTATGGGGCCCAGTTGAGAGATGTGCCATTTGCACACTGCACTGCAGTTGCGACGATTCTGACATGGACTTCTTCCTTGCGACACTTTCACAACATTTTGCAGGACATGATTTTAGTGTCCATCCTTGTCGTGACGTCACTAATCCTCTTGGTGATTATACCGCGTGACCACCTATCTGTACCATATGTTTTTTGTCATCGAGGTACTGCGGAGGGTTCTCACCCTTTGATGGTAGTCTTGTGATCAATGCTATCAGCTCTACACCTATGGAGATGGGATGTTCCATCCATAGGAATCCTCCATGGAGGATCACTATCAACTACTTGATGCAATTGTTCACCTCTTTCCCCCTTCCAAAGTGGGGAATCTCCAATAGGTTTAAGATCCTAGTGTTTTCTAGGCCAACTTCCCATGGCTTAGGATGTAGAATGGGATATCCAAAGGGCCCTATCCCTATGCTGTCTAAGTAAACCCACTGCAAAAATTCAAGCAATTTTACTTCATCAACCACATCGTGGTATGAGTATTGAAGCTTCTCCAAGCACCCTACCAGTGTGGGAGTGGTTTTCACTCCTTCCAAAATTCATGGGAGTACGATTGCAACGTCAGGTTACCTACACAGAGACCGTGCCATAGACTATTTTCCCTTCCATTTGGGTAGTTGGCTTGAGGTCCCCACCTCCATCTGTCTTCTTTATATGTTAGGGTCTGGCTGATAGTGATATCCTCTACTAGACCCTCATGTTCCTGCGTGGTTTCAACTCTAGTGTTTTTGGGTTCTAGGTCCATTTTTTCTGAGCAGTATTGTGGCCATTTACTTGTGGGACCCCTTCGGCCACTACAATATCTGGTGGGTTTCCTATGTTGTGCATGGGATGTCCCTATGCGCTACTGGCCAAGTTGACTTCCATGGACGATGCGGTTGGATCCTGTCTTTCCTCCACCACTGGTGTAGGCTCTATTGGTGCTTTGACCAGTGATGGAATTGCATCGAAATCGATGAATTCCTCAGGTTCTCTGGTTTCTTGTTCGGGCTCTACTTCTTCTTATGGTGCCCTGATACTCTGTGTTTTACTCCCTTCTTGGCTCAATGCACCCCTCTTTGGTGGTGCCATCATGGGTGGTGGTTGGTTTTGGATGACTGACTCTTCACCGGTTTAGCTGTGTTAATTCACTTCGGCTCTGCGTGATCTATCTCTCTGTAATTTCAAAAATTCACAATGGGTCTTATGTCACCCGTGTTTCCCCTTTATATAGGCAAGTCACAAAACTTCTCAGAGAAGCTTCTCCATTGTTGATGAATGTAATAGCGCTTTATTCATACTTTTTCATTGAATTTCATAATTACTGCCAATTGATGCCTTTATCGTAGCCTCCATTTTTCAAGTTTCTGCCTTTTATGACCATTGGTCCTTTTTCCCGCGCACTGAGTTTTCCAAGTGCGCCATATATCGTTTAGCCGGTGCACGTGGACAATTTATTTTCATCATTCTAGGTCCATTTTTTCTACGTGTTGTCTTCTGATGTCTGACGCTATAACCCCAATGTTGCTACGCACAATCTTCTTATTTTTGGCGCATCCTTTTTTTTTCCACATATCTCTTTGCTTCATAGTAACTTACTAAGTTCTAGGAGGTCGACTGTACCTATATAGTTTTAGTCGACTCTCGTTGATCATTCCTTTGAGTTCTATACCTCCTAAATATTTCAACCATATATCTACCCCATCTATGATAGCCTTCACTTCATATGGTCCCAACCAATGCATTCTGAATTTTCCTGGGTGCTGAAGAAATTTACTGTCATACACCAAGACTAGGTATCCCTCTTTGAATTTCCTCCTTTTAATATGTATGTCATGCCAATATTTGTCCCTTGATTTCCTGACTTCTTTGTGAAATTGTACTAGAATCCCATCATCTTCCATTTCCATCAACTGACTTATCCTTTCTTGTTTTGTGCATCATTCTGTCATGTTTGTGATTGCTGCTATGCACATATTAGGTATCAAAAATTCTAATGGCACTACTACTTCTTGTCCATACACCAACCTGAATTGTGTCTACTCTATCAATTTTTTTCATGTAGTCCTGTATGCCCATAATAATGCTGGTATTTTCAAGTACCAATCATCCCTATTGACATTGTAGATCTTTGTCAATGCATTCTCTAGGATCTTGTTAAAGGATTCCACTGTTCCATTTTCTTGAGGGTGATATGGTGTACTCTTTTTTATGATAGACTTCAAACTGCTTAGTCATAGACTTGATTATTGATGAAGTGAGTTCCTTGGTCACTCTTCAAAATCCTTGGGCATCCAAATCTAGTGATCACTTGCTCAAACAAGAAGTGTGTTGCTATCTCTACGCTGGAATATTTTACCAGCGATGCTTCTTCCAATATCGTTAAGTGCTTTGTCACAGTAATGATATACCTTGCTCCTGACCTCTTTGTTGGTGGGTTAATTGGTCCCACAAAATATATTGCTCATTTGTCGAATACTTGCAAGGTTATTTGTGGTCTTAGGGGCATCTCATCCCTTCTATTAGGTTTACCAACCCTATGACATACATCACATCTCTGGAATTAGTCCTTTGCATCTCTATGGATGGTCGGCCTCCATAGTCCTACACACAATACCTTCCATGCAATATATTTTCCTACATAATTTCCTCCAGCTATTCCCTCATCGGCCTCTGCTAAAATCCTAGGCCTTTCATGTTTTAGTACACATCTTCTCAAGATGGTGACTGCGCCCATCTTGTATAAGTGTCCTACAATCAATTGATAGTCTGCATCTCTGACTACCAGATTTTTCTTCTACGTAGTGTTGAATTGTTGTGGTGTGGTCTCTGTACTCAATCATTGAATGATGTCAGCAAAATATTCATCAGCTAATTGGAATGAAAATAACTATGCATCAGGGAAGTTGTCCTCTAAATTCATAGGTTCTTATCCATTAGTGATCCTTGACAGGTGATCAGGTCCTCCATTCAAATTCCCTAGTTTGACTATCACTTCAAAGTTAAATTCTTAAAACAACAGTAACCTGCATCTACAAATTCACCTCCCCAACAGTGGCTTATTGACTAGGTATTTGAAAGAAGAATAATCTGTGAACATTTTAAAGTGTTTCCCAAGTAGATAGTGTTTGAAGTTCTGTAATTCATATACCATTGCTAAGCCTTCTCTTTCTATAGTATTATAGTTCTTCTTTGACTCTGACAATTTTCTTCTTGCAAATGCTATAGGATGGTCTAACTCTCCCTCTCCTAGTTGCGCCAGAATAGCTCCAAGTGCTATCGTTGATGCATCTACATGCACATGAAATGTCTTTTCCCAATCTGGGAATACTAGTATTGGTGTTGTTACCATTTTCTCTTTTAGAGTGTCCAATCCTTGCTAACAGTCCTCATTCCACTGAAATTTACTATCTTTCCTCAACAATTTCACCATCAGCATGGTGATCTGCGTATACCCTTTTATGAATTCCCTATAGTAGCCTATGTTTCCCAATTTTTCTCTCAACTGACATACTAATTTTGGTGGTGGTAAATTGACAATCACTGCAATATTGGTAGGATCTACTAGAAAGCTTTGTTTGCACACTATATGGCCCAATAGTATCCCAAAAGGTGTCCCAAATATGCACTTATTGATATTTAATGATATATGACACTGCCTACATCTTTCCAACATCAGACTTAATACCTCTAAATGATATTTCAGTAGATTGTAGACTATCCAATCATCTAGATATAGCTCTAAACACTGATGGATGTACTCTTTGAATGCAACTATGAATACTCTTGAGAATATTGTTGGTGGATTCTTCAGTCCCAAAGGCATGACTATGTACTAGTAGGATCACCATTCTATGAAAAAAGTGGTTTTTTACTTGTCTTCTAGAGCTATCTTAATTGGATGGTAGCTTGAGAATCCATCTATGAATGAGTATGCTTCCTGGCCTCCTACATTCTCTAATACCTCATCTGTGAAAGGAGTAGGAAAAGGGTCATGTAGGCAAGCATCATTCAATTTTCCAAGATCCTTATCCCTCCCTTCTTATTCTCCTAAACTACCATAGGGCTTACCCATTCAGATTCCTCCATTGGTTATATGATTCTAGCTTCCAACATTCTGTCAATTTCCGCTTTTACTTTCTGCTTATATATTGGGTCCAGTCTACACGGTCATTTTCTGACCGATCTATCCTCAGTTTTGAGAGGTATATTCATCTCTCCTAGATCTCATGCTATTCCTTTCATCTCTGTAAAGGTTGTTGGGAACATGTCACTTTATTCGCGCAACAACTCTGTTATTATTTCTACTTTCTGTGCATCCCAGTAATCCTCAATACTAGCCATTTTGGGATTATCATTTGTCCCAATATTTCCTTTCTTCACCTTGAATGGCACAACAAATACTTCTAACTCGAGAAATGGACCTTCCACCTCCCTTTCCCCTTCAACTTCTGTAATTTTAATATTACATGGGTCATCTTCATCTAATGCTTATTCCTACATGTGGTAGCATGACAATAGTTCTTTAACTGTCTGTCTGTTCTTCTACTGATACTCTGTTATAAGATTAACCTTTGGTTCTTGAATGAATATCACCCCTCTTATTTGTTTGAGTGATGAATCCATTTTGGGGTTCTCATGTTCAAATGATAAAGTGACTATAAATTTTTGTTGTAATGTTGTCCATTTTGCAGTGGCTCTATGCAATTCCTGGTCTACATACCAGTATGTTGGAATTCCTTCCAATGTGTGAATAATGTGATGAGACCATTATTTTGGTGGTGTCATTCTCCATAGTGTTCTGCACTTCTCCAAGTGTTCTTCTAGTGTCCCTTGTCCATCATATCTCTACAATTTATTTCTTCCCTGTTATGTGCCAAACCTGATGCACAATAATTGCTTACATTGGTACCAGTCCTTGACTATTTCTTTGTGTGCACTGCACCATCTTGCAGGTGTTGCCTTGAGTGCTATATCCAGATCTAAGAGCCTCTTATTGTCTAACACTTCATCTTCATATATTTTTAGGAATTCTTCTAAGTCATTCACCCCATGAAACCTGGGAGGTTCTCTTATCTCTATACCTACCCATATTAATACACGATCTATTCTTGCACACATTCTTGTGGAGACTTCATATAATCTATACTGCCAATTATCCAACCCTATATCTCAGTCTGACACACATGACGTGATAATTCTCCAACTGATTACCCCATCTATAGTTGGATTCACATAATCCTCTTCTCGCATGGTGGTTTTGTATAACTGGTTAATTTCCTTGAGGTCTAAGAAAGTGGGTTCTACAAACCTTTCTCCTTCCGATGGATCTAGTGGCGCAATGAATCTGTACTCTCCTGAATTGAATGTCATCTTCCTCATCTTCAAATTGATTATGGATTGATTGTCAAACGCCCAATACAAACCAAGAACATCGGATAAGGTGTTGTTCCATCCACTATTTCTATTACTTCAAAATCAGCTTTAGTGCGCACTCCATCCAGATCTACTGTCATGCCCTTTAGCCTTACAATTGGCAGAACCCTATGTTGATTTGCTAGTTTCAGCTGAACAGGTGAATATCCTAGTGTGGGATCTTCCATAAATTTCCATGTCTTCTTGGGTAGTACATTCACTTAGCGGCCTAAATATAGTATAATATCCCCCATGTTGAAATATCCAATATTGGCATTCAGTCTGAAATCTCTGCTTGTTCTCCTCCTTGTATGAAAATGATTAACTGTTTTCTGTTCTAGCTTTCCCTCTACATCTGTGCTACATATTTATAACATATTTTGTAACACTTTAACATATGATGGATCATTTAGTAGTTTAACACATGATTGCAGAAAATCCTTTATGGTACTTACTTGTCCTAGAGGTTGCACTTAATTAGTGTGATCCAGTGATGAAGGCATCTCATATGTTGGTACGTTCTGAGTATGCTATGTAGTTGATGCAAATGCAATGCCTGGCTTCGACAATTATTGTTTGGCTTGCTTGAACATCCCCTTTTCATTTTGCGCATCAAACTGCTTCTTTGGTTCAACATTTTTTTTCACCCATTGGTGTTGTGCTGGATCTTATCTTACTGCATCATCTCTTTTCTTAGCTCCTCCACACATAACTATGTTGATATTTCTTCCATCATCCATCCCTTTTGCAGAAATCCATTGAACATTATTATTTTTCTGATTTCTCTTTTCCTGAATCCTCCCCAATAGTGTTGGATAGTCTTCCATGTCATGGTCAGATGCGTGACAATACATACATGTCAAAGGTGGAAGTGGACATTCTCTTTCATAATTCCCTAGTTTTTAACAATTATGGCATGCCACCGGTCCTCCTCCTCCTCTACCTTGTCCTCCACCTCGGTATCTAGCTTGATCTCCTCGCAGTGCATTGTACTGATGTGCCGAATTGTACAACGCGGGATTATAGTGTGGCTACACAGTATTGTACTGTGTCTGCACAATGTTATATTTCTACGACGCAGTGTTATACGGGTCTGGTACTTGGTTAAACTGTGGTGCAACTTTCCTTGTCATCATCTCTGCCTACACCCTATAGGCGTCTGATGTTCTTTCCCTCATCAACTCCATTGTCCTGTAATATTTGTCATCGTGGCCTACTAACTTTAAAAAGTTGCAATATGAACTCTTAGGCACTGTCTAGTATCTATGCATCATTGGACAATGATATGGATCATGCCCCTATGCCTTACAAATCTCACACCATAGTCCTCATGATGACAAAGGGTTTGGCAGTCCTGTTTCCATGTACTACGCGAATGCTAGGCATTCATTCTTATGGTATCCTTCTATCCTACATATGGTACACCAAATAAATTCTCTTTTGTTCTTACTCATTGTTGATCATTAAAATCGCAACAAGGAATTTCTCCCGCAAAGTATTGCTAAATCCCTATTATTTAAACTATGCTAATAATATAATACTAGTAGGTGGGACCCCCTTGTAGAATGGAGGCTCGAAGATAGTCATATCACACTTTTTCTGTTGTTGTTTTGATGCTTCTTACATGGTCCTATATGGTTGACATTGCAGTCATGGTTTCATTTTGGATATAGTAACAAGTGGATAATGCATTTTATGGGATGTTATGTTATTTAAAGCTTTATTTTTATGTTATGATTGACATATATTTACAGTTTCTATGTTAAATAATGTCATCATGATTTATTACCTAGATACACATACACAAGAAATATGTTAGTAATGACATAACCAAAACAAAGAAAAGAAACTTATGGAAACAATCCTAAAAGAAAGGGCCTATGTTTAAGTTATGTTAAAGGTTATGTGCAAATGGAAATATAAAACATGTTAGTGTTAGTCCTAACTATTAAATGGTTGGTTAGTGGCTATGCGATTTACATTTGAGTTATTTTGGGTGCATATGATATGGAAATGCATATGGTATGGCATGAAAACTTGACAAGGGTTAACGTGAATGTTTTGGGTGGCACATTTGGCAAGGAATATGGTTGCAGTTTTCAATGGTTTAGAAATTGATTACATGGTTTAAATGATATGGTGAGTGTTGGTTCACTTGTACTTCTGAATTGAATAGAAGAGGAGATGGAAGTGACATGTAGTAAATGCACGTCACTCCATACTCCCCCCATTAGGCCGCCACCATAGTATGGTTCTTGTTGCATTTTGATCTGCTGGTGGTTAAGCTCCATAATTTAGGCTTGGGAAGAAAATGCTTGCCAACTCGCTCTTTTAAGCTCTCGGTTACAGGTATGGCTCTTTTTCACCCCATCCATGAATTACGTTCTGTGTATGAATGAAAAATGGCTCAGTAATGCTTGGGTTTGTGTTTTCCTGAGGATTGCAACTGTGTAAATGTATTTTTTTTCTCTATGGAATGAATGTGTAATTGTTCGATTTGCAAGTAAAAGAATCTGCTTTGGTTGAGTTGTGCATTCGCTGGTTTCTCTGTTGGTTAAAATCGTGGTGGGTCTCTGTGTATTTTTAAATGAATAGGGGTATTACCACTCTATGTTTTAATGGTGGAGGATTTCTCTCTGTGTATTCTTTCTAGTTTCTTCCTCACAGTTATGAGGGTAACCCTGTCTAGTCGTGTTCATATTTACATTTGGTTGTTGTATTTTTTTCCAGAGTCATCGTCGTGGAATTATTCACATGGTCTTGGCATCAAAGTATCTCAAAATTTGGTCTTAGGGTGGCCCTAACGTCAATGTATATGCTTTATGGTTGTTGGGTGATACAAGTTATGCCTCAGGTTATGATTCCTCACTAGCATTGTTGTCAAATGATTCGTCTCTTAGGAAACAAACAGAGGTTATACCTCTGTGTGGTCTAGGGAACTGTCACTGTCCAGTGGACATTCACTTCTCTTTTGCAAACACAACACAAACTATGTGCATTGTTTTTCTACCCTACCTGTCATTGTTTCCTCTATGGTTAACTGTGGCACCATTGCCCAGACCAGGTGTTATAAGGAACCCCATGGTTTTCTACTATGATTGTATCGAAGGGTATTTTCCTTGGTTGATATGCCTTTGAGGACATTCAGGTCTCTATGTGATTTATGACTGAGCACACTCTTGATTGCCTCTATGTATTTGTTGTGACAGAGCCCGATTTTAAAAATCCCCAGCTATTCTTTCTCCTGTCGGGCATCTTTTTGGTTTTCAAATATTGGTTATCAAGTGGAGTGGTTATGGAATGTTTTGTTGAGTCCCTATCTTGTCTTCCTATGATAAAATTGGTTGAAAAGTTGTGATCGAGAATGAGTAATAATATGCAGTCGAAGGGATGCCTCTTTTTCGTTATACTTTGAATCACTATGTTCTACAACAGGGCGTTGATTTCAAATTGAAGACTCATGTGTGTTTCACTAACTAGGCATGATCATGGTTATAAAAATTTATGGAATTGGTAATTGTGTGTATTTCGTTATGTTCACTCTGCATCTATTATGGGATCATCATGCATATTATGAATGGTTGTATTGACAATGATGAAGCTCGAGTTTATGTTGACTATGGTTCTGTTACAAGAACTTAATGGTTGATATGTTGAAGAATGTATGAAATCGGGCATGTTTTAGAAGTCTGTTCAATTTGGAAAGGGACCTGTGCATATTTTTTAATTGGCCAATTATGAATTTATGGAGAGTGTATGATATTTTTATAGCGATGTATTATGGATAGAGGTGGAGCAATGTTACTGTGTGTTTTCTTTCGATTCTTAAAAGGAAAGGAAATAAATTAGAGACCAAGAATTCTCTTAATAGGATTGTTGAAAGTTGTTTCAATTATGAGGATGATTGCAGACTGTTCTAATTGAGAAGTTTTGAAGATTTTGAATGTTGAACAATGAATAGTTTTGATACACAGTAATGATTGAATTGGTGTTGGTATTTTTTTTATTGAGTATAGAGTTATGTTTATTGATTACTTGATTTGTTTTATGCACGATATTCATTATTTCCCTACTATTCTCTCACTTTTCCGCACATTACAAGTCCCCTCACCTTTCCAGATTCACTATTCACGCACTGTTCTTAAAATTGAATTATAGTTAAATGAAAACTATGTATTATAACAGTTGAATGATGGCACATGGATTAGTTACAGTTGATATGTTTTGTTATTACAATACAATTGATTGTTTGATGATTTTTTGAGCAGTAATCATGATCTACCCCCCTTCATTTTACCACTTTTCGCTCGATACAATCTTTCCTATATCCCGTAACCCTTATTCACCCATGCTCATTGACAGGTATTAAATGATTTTATGGATTGGATTTCATGAGTCTGATGTGATGCTGAGCCAAACTTTGTTTCATATTTAAAGAGATGTCATGTATGGTTTGTTGAAGAAACTAGTTGCTAATAATTAATGCATACAGGAATGAGATTCTTCAGCATAGGTAACCATGGCTGAGGTAACATGGGAAGAGGAAATTGGAACAGGGGCCCTAGAAGGCCAAGGTTTTCTATACATTTTGATGTAGACTCACAAGAGTTGAGCCAACTATTTCAAGATAGATTTTTTAACTGGATTGCACAAAGAGTGGTTCAACCTAGGCCAAAAAGGCCTCCTTTCCAAGCCCCACATGTCCTTGGTATCCAAGCTCCCCCTCATGTCTCATTACAACCTGAATTTCCTGAAAATGACGAATGACAAGAGATTGTCCAACCGACAGTCTCCCAACATCATGGTTGGCCTAATTTGTCTCTACCTGCTCCTCCTCCACCGGTTAACCAAATTGTCCAAGATTCCCTTGCACACTCACTAGTACAGTCTTCCCACGAAAGAAAGAGGTTAAAAAATGAAGCCCACCATGGTTCTGATAAAGGAAAATATGCTACTGCCCCCTCCTCTCCCTCAAATGAATCTGCCAAATCCATTTCATCTCACATGCATTTGATATATGATTTCTCTCATGTTATCAGTGAGATTAGGCCTAAAGGCTCCACACAACCTAAGGAAAATTCAGAGAAATCAAAGGGAGACAATAACAACAAGGGGAAAATTGCCTGCCAAAGTGGAAAATATGGTTTTTGAGTGTTTTTATTTATTGATTGTTGAAAACAGTTGACTTCTAAAGTTTTTGGACAACACACAAATTTTTGAATATGTTGGATATTATATTTTTGGATATGGTTTCAAATATCATTAATATTAATTTTCAAATTACGAGAGTGATGATGGGAGCCACAAGGAGGGATGTGTTTGATTGATTAACTAGTTGTGTTTGTGCTTGTTAAAGAAACCAAACAGAGTCACAAGGGGTCCCACCTACTAGTTATTATTTATTAAAGACCCTTATTATTATTTTATTAATTTCCCCCTTAAAATAAAAAGTTGGTTGAGTTTTAGTTAACTTAACTAAATAGATAGTTTAACTACTTCAACTAATTCTGATTGCTTAAAGGCAAAAAGAGAAGGAGGAACAAGAGGAGAATAGAAGGAGAAAGCATACTAAGGTATGATCTTGATTTTTAATGAGATAATTTAGTTTTCATTCATTCTTCAATTCATTGAAATCCTAATTATCTTTTATGATAGCAGGGTCTTATTGTAGACAACAAGATTCAAGGCTGAATTACATCATTCAGACACTTGCTTTTCAGAGGTGTTGATCTATCTTTGATAGTCTATGTAGACTTGTTTGTTGTGAATTAAATTTCATGACTGATAAAGGATATTGTGTAGAGTCAAGTGGGCAACAATCTGTGGCAAGATGATCCAACTTTTAAAGTTCAGTTTTTTACTTTCTGTCAGAAGTCCTTTTGTATGGTTTTCATTGGGGACATCAAAGTTTGACTTTGGTCCAAACTTCCTTAGGACATTTTGTAAAGAGAACGATTCTTTTGATAAATTGGATCGAAATAAGCAATTTCTTTATGTCTCATCTATGTTGATTATTGACTTGGTATTTTTATTTCCGTCTCTACATTTATTTATGCATTTGTTATATTCAGAAAATTACATCAATATCGATTTTTTCAACAATATTTTATTTATAAGAAAATCATCCTAAGCCCTTGTAACCAATACTTGTGGATTAGGAAGCAATTTCTGATGGCTATAAACATAGGGTGATATTCCCATCTATCTTGCTTTAGCCAAGTAAGATCTGAAAATGCTTGAGTAAGATCATTTCATATCTTTTCCTCAACACTCATGTTCTTGTTTAATTGAAATGTTAGATTCTTCAGGGCTTCCTTGATCTCCTCTATTATTGGATCTGTCTTTTGATATTGGTTCTCTTCTAGTTGCAAGGCTGCCTATAGTGCCTCTTCCTGGTTTGGAAACTTCTTCTATCTCAAAGGGTATTTCAAGTGTGGTAGTAGTGAATTTAAAAACAAATGCCTATGCTGCATATCTGTCATGACATACTTCATATTTCCCTTCAATCGTTTGAATATTTGGTCTATCTCCCAGAAATTTTCTCCTGGTTTTTGTCTTATCTCTATCATTTCATTCATATATTGATCCTCTGAGCTAGGCTTTTGGAATTCATTTATCAACAACTTCTTGATATCCACAATGGTTCTGGTTATTCTTGGTGGACTATTTGCAGCTAAGCTCATGTACCAATTCAGTGCACGGTCTCTTAGCGTGATGGCTAACTGTGCAAGTTTGGTATCCTCATCTATGATATGCTTTTCTTCCCATATATTTTCATAGATGAACAAGTGCTTCTCAGGGTCCTCTCATGCCTCTCCCTTGAATTATGGTAACCTGAAGGTGGGATCATGTTCTTCCATCGTGAATGTTGAACTACTACCTCCGCGCGGTGTATATCCTTGAACACTATTTCCTGAACTGGCTCCTCTAATCTTCGCTCCTTGACTAGATGTACTTCCTACTATATTTCTTCCCTTGAAATATGGTTGTCTAAATTGTGGTGTTCTTAGTGGTGTATTAGTCGCACATGGGTTTATGGGTTCCACACTAACACTGACATGGATGTGAGTTCTGCCTTTGGTTCTTTCCCTTGGACCATCTGTCTTCCTTTCATATGTTGCACGCAGGATTTCCTCAATTTTCTCCACAGCATGAAGATCCTCTACCTCTTCTTCATCACTTGCCAAGCCCTCTCTCTTAGTTATGGCTCTCTTCTTCTTATTCATCTTATATTGGTAGGGTGCTCCATTGTGCATTCTTCCAGCTGTTTCCATGATCTGTTCTTCCTCCATCATGATTGGGTCCAAGGCCTCCTCCTTATTTCCTTTATCCATCTCTTCCTCTATTTCTCTGTCTTCTATCAGTGCTTCCCCCCTTTCCCCATGCACGAAGGAAAGTTTAGTTGTCTGATGCCATTGTCATTACACCTTTGTTATATGGTAACATCTTAATGGAAGTATACAATGATATGATATACCTACCTTGAGGTCCCTTCAAGAACTCTTTCTCTGCTATGCTGTAAGACTTCATAGTATCTACTGCAAATTCTATGATGAATCCTGCAACAATGTTTTCTAACCATAAATCTACTGCACGCGTAAATTTATTGTCAACTTATTGTAACTGCATGATCTCAACAAGATTCCATTCTAGATATCTGATCCAATTTGTAGGGTGGCTGTCTTTCAACCTCAATATTCACTCCTGCAACACATGTGAGAAATCACATAAAAATACTTCATGTACGTCGTTGAATACGTACTTGTCCAAATATTTGTGCAGTGTTAAATTCAGGTTTATGTTATCTTTCTGTGAAAATTCCAACTCCTTTTTTTTCAACCATCTCTCGATCTCTGTCTTCATTAGGTTCCATGGTCTCAACATCCCCTTTTATATTCTCATTCTTTTAACATTTTGTTGCCAGATTTGACATTCATTTTACGCTTCTTCAACTAATCTCATTCACTCAATCCCATTCTGTTCCAATTGGCAAGAAAACCATTTGTTTCTTATACAGTATATTTCATCCTTTCTACCCTTCTTGGGTTGACCTAGGTTCAGGTCCACTTGGTTTCCAAAAAAGCACCTCTAAAACTATCGAGCCTGTTGGTAAACTAGAAGGCAACACAATGCACAGGATGCACTACGTAGTCTCACCTGAGATAATTCTTATGGGTGGCTGCAATGCTTAGGTGCTTGTAGCCTGGGAAATGAGTGGGGATCTATGATTAAACTCTATAGTCTTGATTTATTACTTAAAATTGAACTTATATGGAATACCCTATCATTCTTTCTCATGTATGTAAAGTAGCAGACCTATATAGTCATTCACACATTTGTTTAACATCTAATCATTAACAACAGAAGAGATACACAACATTCAATGACACAACACATGATATACCGTGGTTCATGCCCTTTTGGGCTACCTCCACAAATATTTGTCTCTTGCCTCTTTTATTTATGGTTCTATCATACAAATAGTGCCACACGCATTACATTTCTCCATCAACTGGGTCAAGACCTTACAATGAGGCAGACTAGATCACACCAAGCTCCTTATCCTGTGATCTAACCTTGAAGATATACCCTATTTCCCCTCCTCATCTCAACAAGTTACAAAGTAAGATCGTATTTTACAGACATTCCAATCCAAAACAATAATAGTATTCCCACTAACAATGAACAATGAATCCCGACCTAGACCTCCTAGGTGCCTACTTATACATGTTTTTGTCTTATCAACCATTACGTCCTCTTATAAAAACCCTAACCCTAGCATGGTTAGGTATTCTTGCATGCGTGCCTTGCATTCTTCCCTCCTCTGCATGCACATTTTCCTTTTGCATGCTGCTTTTCCTGCCATCTTTGTTTTCCTTAGTTTTTGGTGCCACTGCTTCCCTTAATTTACGGTGTCGCTCCCCTATTTTATGGTGTTGATTTAGTTCCTTCATTACTTCTTCGAATTTCCCCGAAATTGGCCTTCTCCCCAAAATGGGCCTACTCCAAACACCATTCCTCTGAAGAAATACTAGTCCATGATACGTCAGCAATCTATCAACCTAGACCATTATCCACTAGGAGAATTTCTGTCAACCAACAATTCTTTCTATCATGACCATTCTCTGCTTGGAGAATGTCTTTCTATCAACACACTGATTATCCATCTAGGTGGAAATCATCTCCAACTCTAGTGGTAGTCTCAATGGAAATCAAATAGTAGCATATAACTTCTACAATGCCATCCAATAGAACACAACTGTGTCTATTCATAGTAGTATACAACTACTATCTAGTGTTACATAACCACTCCTAGTAGCACACTGCTACTAACCAGTGACACACAATCACTACCAGTGGATCACATCCACCATAGTAGCATACAACTACTATCGAGAGGCATACAATATCTACACAATCATATCATATAATATCAACCTGTATAAACAATATCATGATACCAAATGAGTCATCTAAACCATTGTTCCACTCACATCTATGAGATCCGAAAGATCATCTTCCCTTAGAAATTTAAACATTAGCCATGGGCTGCTTGGAATATTCTTCTCAAGCATAGAAGAATAATTGTCCCTGATTTCTAAACCTGGACCATTCAACCTAACTGGGCCATTCTTTTGACATGATTCATAGTCCAACCTAGAGGGAATGAGTCTGCCCTAGGGAATGACTTTCCTTGATTGATGAACATGGAACATTAAACCTAACTGGTCCATTATTCCGACACTAATCATAGTGCAACCTGGAGAGAATGAGTCTGCCCTTAGGAATGCCTGTCCAAAATGTGGATGCAGGCCTAGTCAGGAGAAAAGGATATTTTGGGAAGAGAAGCATGCAAGGAGGAAAGGACAACTGGAAGGAAAAGAAACACGTGTAAGGGAAGCAGGTGAGGCGTGCATGCAAGGAAGACCTAACAATGCTAGGGTTAGGGTTTTTGTAATGTATTGTAATGGTTGATGAGCCAAGAATATAAATAGGTAGTACTTAGAAGGAGAAAGAGATGGAGAGTCAGAGTAGAAGAGAGATATCGGACGAGAGGGGGGCCGACTGAGGAAGAGGAAGTTGTAAAAATTGTACTTCTCAGTAAGATGGTGAGCTAGGGAGGTAGTGAGTAACTCGATCCTGAGGTTTATATTGAAGGTTGAGGAGCCTGGTCTGATCTAGTTAGCCTCATAGGGATCAAGGAGAATGTGGAAGAGAGTATGACCTAAGATTGTAAACACATGCGACATGATATATTATTGAACCATAATAAAATATTGAGAGAAATATCTTTGTGGACATAGCCCAGGAGGGGGTGAACCATGGTAACACCCGTGTTATGTGAATGAATGTATGCATCTTTATGAATGATTAATTGTTGAATGTTAGATGAATGAATTAACTAGTTATATCTGGTATTCCACATGCATGAATAGAATGACTACTATAATTAGATGTTAGACTGAATGAATAAATATTACAGAGTACGACCACAAATCTCCACTCATTCCCAAGTTTTAAACACCTGAGTATTGCAGCCACCTATAGAACTATCTTGGGTGAGGCTACGTAGTACACTCTGTGTACTACGTTTCCTTCTGGTCTACGAGAGGGGCCGATATTTTTAGAGGGATTTTGTTGGCAGCTTGTTAAATATGAACCAGGGTCAATCTATGATAGTAAGGTAGGATCATAATAACGCATAAATAATAATAATTAGAAAATGCAAAGACCAACGAATGGGTAAAATCCAACAAATAGTTTTGTTATCACTTTGTAAATTCCCAGAGGTTGTTTTCAGGTAGAAGAAATTTACTAGAGGTAACCTTATCCAACCACTTTGAAACTGGAAGCTATCCCTACCAGTTTCAGAGAGGGATCTGTCTATAAGATTCAACTTTGTTTTAATTAAGATATTAGGCTATTTAAAATATGCAGGGCCAAGTGTTGTGTGTTTTTATAAGATGGCTGAAATGTTTTACTCATCCATTGGGCTATGGGGTATGTTTTATATAGGTCTAGATCAAAGAAAATATATAAATATTATTTTCACAGGGCAGGATAATGCAACTATTGGATTCTTTAGCAATAAAATGATGATTAGCAGAAAAAGGTGAGATGATTAATTATAACCAAGAAGCATTTAAGAATTTCTTGACTACAATATAAGAAAAAAACACTTAGATCTTTAAAGCTAACAAAAGAGTACGCGAAGGTAAATTCTGTAACTTTAACTCCTTTTAAATGATCAGACTAGAAAAACAAGATGATAACTAGAAGAGATACACATTCAACTAAGAATAGAAAACTTCACCAATAGATGACACACAGGAATCCTGTGAAACATCTCTTTATATTACTGAAATCTCTTCTTGATAAAAATTATAGTGCTTACAGCTTGCTAGGGAATAAAAATCAACCCCCAGTACTTCTAAGTTTGAAGTATTTATAATCAAAATTACAAATGACCCTATCATAAGTGATGAGGACATGGCAGACTCTGAATCTAACTAACTAGCTAACACGATGCAAAAATTTAGGAATTGTCAATGATGTGTCAAATTATTCACGCTGAATCTGGGGAAGGCCATTGGTGAGTCACCCACATGAATTTGAATGATATGTTTGCTGACTCAACTTGCACACCTCATTTCCTACTTGATCAAATTGCACAAATCTTCCCATCTTAGCTGACTGGGAATGGTGACTTTGAGTAGTCTACGGTATATTTCATCCACTTCATCCACTTCTGTGTATTTGGAAAAAGTTGGTTTGATGATGAAAATATACTTGATTTTGTGTTGTATGCTGATGTCTGATTGCAAAGTCTCTAAGAACCCTTTGCCTGTTATACTGCCTTGTATTCCCGAGAACTTGGAGCTATCCTTAGCCATAGTAGCCATCTTCTGCTCGTAGTCTGGAAGGGTCATCAGCTTGTCATTCAGAACCATTAAACCAGGAAGACCTTTTTTCTGCAGAGCCTTGATCTTGTTGAAAAACCTTTGAAATCCAATGTCCATGTTCTGGACTTTTTCCTCAAACTACAACATTAGTCCTCTTTTGGTCAGAACCCTCTTGACTTCAAGGATGGTGTTTGCACTCTTTTCATCGATGTGTGAGAAAAAAGTGAGTGCTTACATGCCTAGTTGGGCTCTGCTAGTCATGACAGCTGTAATGTAAAAGGTTAGAAAGAAAACAACTAAGCTATTAACAAGAATTAAACAAAAACT
>SNQJ01S0084891.1:36903-47341 GCA_010110895.2 Picea sitchensis
CCTATTGTAGACAACAATATTCAAGGCTAGATTACATCATTCAGACACTTTCTTTTCAGAGGTGTTGATCTATCTTTGATAGTTTGTGTAGACTTGTTTGTTGTGAATTAAATTTCATGACTGATAAAGGATATTGTGCAGAGGCGAGTGGGCAAAAATCTGTGGCAAGATGATCCAACTTTTAAAGTTCAGTTTTTTACTTTCTGTCATAAGTCCTTTTGTATGGTTTTCATTTGGGAAATCAAAGTTTGACTTTGGTCCAAACTTCCTCAGGACATTTTGTAAAGAGAACAATTCTTTTGATAAATTGGAATGAAATAAGCAATTTCTTTATGTCTCATCTATGTTGATTATTGACTTGGTATTTTTATTTCCGTCTCTACATTTATTTATGCATCTGTTATATTCAGAAAATTACATAAATATCAATTTTTTCAACAATATTTTATTTATAAGAAAATCATCCTAAGCCCTTGTAACCAATACTTGTGGATTAGGAAGCAATTTCTGATGGCTATAAACATAGGGTGATATTCCCATCTATCTTGCTTTAGCCAAGTAAGATCTGAAAATGCTTGAGTAAGATCATTTCATATCTTTTCCTCAACACTCATGTTCTTGTTTAATTGAAATGTTAGATTCTTCAGGGCTTCCTTGATCTCCTCTATTGTTGGATCTGTCTTTTGATATTGGTTCTCTTCTAGTTGCAAGGCTGCCTGCAATGCCTCTTCCTGGTTTAGAAACTTCTGCTGTCTCAAAGGGTATTTCAAGTGTGGTAGTAGTGAATTTACAAACAAATGCCTATGCTACATATCTGTCATGACATACTTCATATTTCCCTTCAATCGTTTGAATCTTTGGTCTATCTCCCAGAAATTTTCTCCTGGTTTTTGTCTGATCTTTATCATCTCATTCATATATTGATCCTCTGAGCTAGGCTTCTAGAATTCATTTATCAACAACTTCTTGATATTCACAATTGTTCTGGTTGTTCCTAGTGGACTTTTTGCAACTAAGCTCATGTACCAATTCAGTGCACGGTCTCTTAGTGTGATGGCTAACTGTGCAAGTTTGGTATCCTCATCTATGGTATGCTTTTCTTCCCATATCTTTTCACAGATGAACAAGTGCTTCTCAGGGTCCTCTCATGCCTCTCCCTTGAATTATGGTAACCTGAAGGTGGGATCATGTTCTTCCATCGTGAATGTTGAACTACTACCTCCGCGCGGTGTATATCCTTGACTACTATTTCCTGAACTGGCTCCTCCAATTTTTGCTCCTTGACTAGACGTACTTCCTGCTGTATTTCTTCCCCTGAAATTTGTTTGTCTAAATGGTGGTGTTCTTAGTGGTGTATTAGTCACACATGGGTTTATGGGTTCCACACTAAAACTGACATGGATGTGAGTTCTACCTTTGGTTCTTGCCCTTGGACCACCTGTCTTCCTTTCATATTTTGCACGTAGGATTTCCTCAATTTTTTCCACAGCATGAAGATCCTCTACGTATTCTTCATCACTTGCCAAGCCCTCTCTCTCAGCTATGGATCTCTTCTTCTTATTCATCTTATATTGGTAGGGTGCTCCATTGTGCATTCTTCCAGCTGTTTCCATGATTTAGTCTTCCTCCATCATGATTGGGTCCAAGGCCTCCTCCTTATTTCCTTTATCCATCTCTTCCTCTATTTTTCCGTCTCCTATCAGTGCTTCCCCCCTTCCCCCATGCATGAAGGAAAGTTTAGTTGTCTGGTGCCATTTTCATTACACCTTTATTATATAGTAACATCTTAATGGAAGTATACAACGATATGATATACCTACCTTGAGGTCCCTTCAGGAACTCTTTCTTTGCTATGCTATAAGACTTCACAGTATCTACTACAAATTCTCTAATGAATCCTGCAACAATGTTTTCTAACCATAAATCTACTGCACGCGTAAATTTATTGTCAACTTGTTGTAACTGTGTGATCTCAACAAGATTCCATTCTAGATATCTGATCTAATTTGTAGGGTGGTTTCCTTTCAACCTCAATATTCACTCCTACAACACATGCGAGAAATCACATAAAAATACTTCATGCAAGTCGTTGAATACGTACTTGTCCAAATATTTGCGCAGTGTTAACTCCAGGTTTATGTTATCTTTCTGTGCAAATTCCAGCTCCTTTTTTTTCAACCAGCTCTCGATCTCTGTCTTCATTAGGTTCCATGGTCTCAACATCCCCTTTTATATGCTCATTCTTTTAATGTTTTGTCGCCAGATATGACATTCGTTTTACGCTTCTTCAACTGATCTCATTCACTCAATCCCATTCTGTTCCAATTGGAGACAAAACCATTTGTTATTTATATAGTATATTTCATCCTTTCTACCCTTCTTGGGCTGACCCAGGTTCAGGTCCACTTGGTTTCCAACAAAGCCCCTCTAAAACTATCGAGCCTGCTGGTAAACCAGAAGGCAACACAGTGCACAGGATGCACTGCGTAGTCTCACCTGACATAATTCTTATGGGTGGCTACAATTCTCAAGCGCTTGTAGCCTGGGAAATGAGTGGGGATCTGTGATTAAACTCTATAGTCTTGATTTATTACTTAAAATTGAACTTATATGGAATAACCTGTCATTCTTTCTCATGTATGTAAAGTGGCAGACCTATCTAGTCATTCACACATTTGTTTAACATCTAATCATTAACAACATAAGAGATACACAACATTCAATCACACAACACATGATATACCATGGTTCACGCCCTTCTGGGCTACATCCACAAATATTTGTCTCTTGGCTCTTTTATTTATGGTTCTATCATACAAATAGTTCCACACGCATTACATTTCTCCATCAGCTGGGTCAACACCTTACAATGAGGTAGACTAGATCACACCAAGCTCCTCATCCTGTGATCTAACCCTGAAGATATACCCTATTTCCCCTCCTCATCTCAACAAATTACAAAGTAAGATCGTATTTTACAGGCATTCCGATCCAAAACAATAACAGTATTCCCACTAACAACGAACAACGAACCCCAACCTAGACCTCCTAGGTGCCTACTTATACATGTTTTTGTCTTATCAACCATTACGTCCTCTTATAAAAACCCTAAACCTAGAATGGTTAGGTATTCTTGCATGCATGCCTCGCATTCTTCCCTCCTCTGCATGCACATTTTCCTTTTGCATGCTACTTTTCTTGCCATCTCTGTTTTTCTTAGTTTCCGGCACCACTTCTTCCCTTAATTTACGATGTCGCTCCCCTATTTTTTGGCATTGATTTAGTTCCTTCATTACTTCTTCGACTTTCCCCAAAATTGGCCTTCTCCCCAAAATGGGCCTACTCCAAACACCGTTCCTCAGGAAAAATACCAGTCCATGATACGTCAGCAATCTATCAACCTAGACCATTATCCACTAGGAGAATGTCTGTCCACCAACAATTCTTTCTACCATGACCATTCTCTACTTGGAGAATGTCTTTCTATCAACACACTGACTATCCATCTAGGTGGAAATCATCTCCAACTCTAGTGGTAGTCTCAATGGAAATCAAATAGTAGCATATAAATTCTACACTGCCATCCAATAGAACACAATTGTGTCTATTCATAGTAGTATACAACTACTATCCAGTGGTACATAACCACTCCTAGTAGCACACTGCTACTAACTAGTGACACACAATCACTACCAGTGGATCACATCCACCATAGTAGCATACAACTACTATCGAGAGGCATACAATATCTACACAATCATATCATCTAATATCAACCTGTATAAACAATATCATGATACCAAATGAGCCATATAGACCATTGTTCCACTCACATCTATGAGATCTAGAAGAGAATCTTCCCTTAGAAAGTTAAACATTAGCCATGGGCTGCCTGGACTATTCTTCTCAGGCATAGAAGAATAATTGTCCCTGGTTTATGAACCTGGACCATTCAACCTAACTGGGCCATTCTTTCGACATGATTCATAGTTCAACCTGGAGAGAATGAGTTTGCCCTAGGGAATGACTGTCCTTGATTGATGAACATGGAACATTAAACCTAACTGGGCCATTATTCTAGCACTAATCATAGTGCAACCTGGAGAGAATGAGTCTACCCTTGGGAATGCCTGTCCAGAATGTTGGATGTAGGCCTAGTCAGGAGAAAATGATATTTTGGGAAGAGAAGCATGCAAGGAGGAAAGGACAACTGGAAGGAAAAGAAACATGTGTAAGGGAAGCAGGTGAGGCGTGCATGCAAGGAAGACCTAACGATGCTAGGGTTAGGGTTTTTGTAATGTATTGTAACGGTTGATGAGCCAAGAATATAAATAGGTAGTACTTAGAAGGATAAAGAGATGGAGAGTCAGAGCAGCAGAGAGAGATCAGATGAGAGAGGGGCCGACCGAGGAAGAGGAAGTTGTAAAAATTGTACTTCTCGGTAAGATGGTGAGCTAGGGAGGTAGTGAGTGACTCGATCCTGAGGGTTATATTGAAGGTTGAGGATCTTGGTCTAATCTAGTTAGCCTCATAGGGATCAAGGAGCATGTGGAAGAGAGTATGACCTAAGATTGTAAACACGTGCGACATGATATATTATTGAACCATAATAAAATATTGAGAGAAAGATCTTTGTGGACATAGCCTAGGAGGGGATGAGCCACGATAACTCCTGTGTTATGTGAATGAATGTATGCGTCTTTATGGATGATTAATTGTTGAATGTTAGATGAATGAATTAACTAGTTATATCTGGTATTCCACATGCATGAATAGAATGATTGCTATAATTAGATGTTAGAATGAATGAATAAATATTACAGAGTACAACCACAGATCTCCACTCATTNACCTGGAGAGAATGAGTCTACCCTTGGGAATGCCTGTCCAGAATGTTGGATGTAGGCCTAGTCAGGAGAAAATGATATTTTGGGAAGAGAAGCATGCAAGGAGGAAAGGACAACTGGAAGGAAAAGAAACATGTGTAAGGGAAGCAGGTGAGGCGTGCATGCAAGGAAGACCTAACGATGCTAGGGTTAGGGTTTTTGTAATGTATTGTAACGGTTGATGAGCCAAGAATATAAATAGGTAGTACTTAGAAGGATAAAGAGATGGAGAGTCAGAGCAGCAGAGAGAGATCAGATGAGAGAGGGGCCGACCGAGGAAGAGGAAGTTGTAAAAATTGTACTTCTCGGTAAGATGGTGAGCTAGGGAGGTAGTGAGTGACTCGATCCTGAGGGTTATATTGAAGGTTGAGGATCTTGGTCTAATCTAGTTAGCCTCATAGGGATCAAGGAGCATGTGGAAGAGAGTATGACCTAAGATTGTAAACACGTGCGACATGATATATTATTGAACCATAATAAAATATTGAGAGAAAGATCTTTGTGGACATAGCCTAGGAGGGGATGAGCCACGATAACTCCTGTGTTATGTGAATGAATGTATGCGTCTTTATGGATGATTAATTGTTGAATGTTAGATGAATGAATTAACTAGTTATATCTGGTATTCCACATGCATGAATAGAATGATTGCTATAATTAGATGTTAGAATGAATGAATAAATATTACAGAGTACAACCACAGATCTCCACTCATTCCCAGGTTTCAAACACCTGAGTATTGCAGACACCTATAGAACTATCTTGGGTGAGGCTGTGCAGTACACTCTGTGTGCTACGTTTCCTTCTGGTCTACGAGAGGGGCCGATATTTTTAGAGGGATTTTGTTGGGAGCTTGTTAAATATGAACCAGGTTCAATCAATGATAGTAAGGTAGGATCATAATAACCCATAAATAATACTAATTAGAAAATACAAAGACCAACGAATGGGTAAAGTCCAACAAATAGTTTTGTTATCACTTTGTAAATTCCCAGAGGTTTTTTTCAGGTAGAAGAAATTTACTAGAGGTAACCTTATCCAACCACTTTGAAACTGGGAGCTATCCCTACCAGTTTCAGAGAGGGATCTCTCTGTAAGATTAAACTTTGTTTTAATTCATATATTAGGCTAGTTAAAATATGCAGGGCTGAGTGTTGTGTGTTTTTATAAGATGGCTGAAATGTTTTACTCATCCATTGGGCTATGGGGTTTGTTTTATATAGGTCTAGATCAAAGAACAAATATAAATATTATTTTCACAGGGCAGGATAATGCAACTATTGGATTCTTTAGAAATAAAATGATGATTAGCAGAAAAAGGTGAGATGATTAATTATAACCAAGAAGCATTTAAGAATTTCTTGACTAAAATATAAGAAAAAAACACTTACATCTTTAAAGCTAGCAACAAAGTATGCAAAGGTAAATTTTGTAACTTTAACTCCTTTTAAATGATCAGACTAGAAAAACAAGATGATAACTAGAAGAGATACACATTCAACTAAGAATAGAAAACTTCACCAATAGATGACACGCAGGAATCCTATGAAACATCTCTTTATATTACTGAAATATCTTCTTGATAAAAATTACAGTGCTTACAGCTTGCTAGGGCGTAAAAATCAACCCCCAGTACTTCTAAGTTTGAAGTATTTATAATCAAAACTACAAACGACCCTGTCATAAATGATTAGGACATGGAAGCCTCTGAATCTAACTAACTAGCTAACAAGATACAAAAAATTAGGAACTATCGATGATGTGTCAAATTATTCACACTGAATCTGGGGAAGGCCATTGGTGAGTCACCCACATGACTTTGAATGATATGTTTGCTGACTCAAATTGCACACCTCATTTCCTACTCAATCAAATTGCACAACTCTTCCCATCTTAGCTAACTAGGAATGGTGACTTTGAGTAGTCTACGATATATTTCATCCACTTCTGTGTATTTGGAAAAAGTCGGTTTGATGATGAAAATATACTTGATTTCATGTTGTATGCTGATGTCTGGATGCAAAGTCTCTAAGAACCCTTTTCCTGTTATACTACCTTGTATTCCCAAGAACTTGGAACTATCCTTGGCCATAGTAGCCATCTTCTGCTTGTAGTCTGGAAGGGTCATCAGCTTGTCATTCAGAACCGTTAAACCAGGAAGACCTTTTTTCTGCAGAGCCTCGATCTTGCTGAAAAACCTTTGAAATCCAATGTCCGTGTTCTGGACTTTTTCCTCCAACTGCAACATCAGTCCTCTTTTGGTCAGAACCCTCTTAACTTTGAGGATGGTTTATGTCCTGTCTTCGATTCTCAATTCTTCTAGTTCTTCTCCGGTCTTCGAGTTTAGGAATCTAATTATTTCATTGGCTTCAGTGGGAATTTATCCTAACTCTCCTTTTATTTTGTCAATAACCTACCTGCTTCTTATCACTAGTTCATTTTGCTCAAATATGATTTGTACCATAGGCCAGATTTCATTTATTGATTTGGATATATCCATCCAAATATTCTCCTTTGCTTCGGCAAGTGTCTTGCCTTCCATTGTTTTCTTTTGTAGCTGTTGCAATTCCTATTTTATCTTTTCTAATGTTTGTTTCTCCATGTCGTAGCTGGTTTGGTAAGAAGACTTGAGCTCCTAAAGGCTCTCAACTTCCTTTTTCAGTCTGCTGATTTTTGTTTCTTGTAAGTTCATCTCTTCCATGGAATTTTCCAGCTCCACAATGTTTTCCAAAGCTGTCAGTGGGGTGGATGATGGGATTTCTTCCGTGGTGCTCATTGATATAGTTTCTATGCTAAGTCTTGTGAGGGGAACTGCACTCAGTGGAATGAATTCCATAGGTGTTTTCTGTTCCTTCTCTTTTACCAATCTTTCCATCTCTATTTCCATCTCTCGTAATTGTGCATTCTGCTCCATGATCAACTTGAGCATCTCATCCCTTTCCCCTTATGTCTCAGCGATCTCCTTGGCCTGTGCATCTTTTGTGGGTGGAAATTTTAGTTGTTTTCTCAGAGATGCTATATCAACATTATTTTTCTTTAGCAACTCCTTTATTCCTTTCACATTCGAGGGATCATACCCGATCTTGACCACCAATTCCTCTAAGGATTTTATCCTGTTATCCTTTGCAAAAGAGGATATTTTTTCTAGTTTCAACTAGGTCTGAACATTGTTTAGAGATACCTGTAATTTTGTAGCTGTAGAGGAAGCATGGGCCAAAGTGGAAAAAACATTTTCTCCAGTCTGTCTATGTAGATCCATCTAATCAGCTGGATGGACTTGTTTGGTATCAAATACAAGGGTTGACCTTTTGTAGTCAATGATTTCTTTGGGTTGAGCCACCTGTGCCTACAAAAATGCCAAATGAATTCTTCCTTTTTCTGTGTCGAAAGCTGATAATAGTCTGTGTTGTGATGTGGATTTTTTCTTCCAGAACTGAGCATAGGTGCTATTGGTCAGTGTCTGGTTTTTCTTCTTTATCAGATCATATTTTTCCAAAATTTTTAGCTTTGCAGATCCCTGTGGAATTTGGGTGGCCACAGTTATACCAGTCTGCTTCTTTGAAGGAGAAGTAGACACTGTCTGATAGTTGATTGAAGGAATTGATGTACCTTCTCCCTTAGCCCCTTTGGCAGACTGAGTATCTTCCTCACCAGACCTAGGAATAGTATGAATGGTCTTAGGCTTTTTACTGTGTAAATTAAAATCCTCCACTGATACTTCAGTGACCAAAAGAGAGGTATCTTTCCTTGCTTGTTTTTCCTTTGGCACTGGTGGAGTGGTAGTCTATGAAGTCAGGATTAAGGAAGACTATTGTTCAGTGTCTTCCAAGGTGTTCTGTTTCCACTATGTCTGATTTACATACTTCTCAATTTTTGGTTTGAGTGTGTGAGCATACTGTACACTTTTGTTTTTAGCTCTTATTTCTGTGATGATTCCACTTGGATCATATTGCCAAATGAAACTGGTGTTGAATTTAATTTCCTTTAATATCTTTTCTACCTCTTCTCCAATGGCTCGACTATTGCAGATAAAGGGTCCTATATTCCCCTTAATCCCCAACTGTTGTTTTTTCTTCAGAGATACGAAGTGAATATCATCTGAATTTATCATATGGTGAATATACTCCAATGCAAATATTCAGACATTCAAATATTTGGGAAATTTGTATGGAGCTAACTCACATCCATACACTCTGATCTCTGTGTGATCTTGATAAAGGAACCAATCTCCCATCTTTGCGAGGTCCAAGAGGTGTAATATTCTTTGGATCTCTTCATTTATCCTTGGCTTTGGTCTCCCACTGAGCATGCTCACCACCGGATGATAAAACATCTCGATAAACTGTTTAAAACTAAAGTATGTGGAGTTTCTTCTGAGAAGTGAAGTCCATAGGGTTATTGCCTGCGGTTTTTCATCCTGGTCCATTTTTTTCATAAGGAAGGAGAATTTATCTACTTCATAAAACATGAACATGTATGTCAGTATCGAGGAATATCGAAACATGCCCACTGTAGCGAATTTAGAAAGCTGATTGTGGATGTTCTCTGCCAGGAAAGTGTTGTAGTCAAACTGGATGGTGGCCTTTTCCTCAGCAAAGAAAATCGATAGGAACCCCAATATACGTTCATCTATCCATTCGTCTGAAAAGTAGCCAAGTAGACAAGAAAGTGATGAAATCACTTGGTTTCCCTTTTCTGAGAATAGGGAGGACTGATACGGGGGATTTTTCTTGGGGAGCTGAGCATCCTGTGGGAGGAAAAGCTCAAAGATCTAGTCTCTTTGAGGAAAAGACAGGTTCTGGTATAACTCTGTTAGGATTTCAAGGTTGAAAGGGGAGGCTGATTTAGCTCTAGATATCTGCATCATCTGATCAATGGACTCTGGTGTGATAAAGAAGAGAGTTTCTCTGGATGAAGAAACTATGGCTCTTTGGTCGGGGAGGTAATGAGCTTGACACTTAAGGGAGAATTCGGGGAAATGATGGACCTGGGGAAAAAGATACAGAGGAAAATTTGACTCCCAGAGCCCAAACTCATCGCTTTAATCTAGGAATGTGTCTTTAAACCATGACTGCAATTCTACGAAATCGAATTCGCACTTGGTCTCTGAGATTAGATAATCTTTGTATGCTAATGGAATCTTATTGAGATCGAAGGGAGGGGGAAGGAATGGATTCTCTTTGAACTCTGTTTTTTTAGACTTTGGTGCCATTGCTTACAATGGTACCTACAAATAAAACAAAAATGTTAGCGGCTAATGGCTATGGCTGGGTAGATGGCTGGATCAGTGAGGGCGGAAATTTTCTGGTGCGTGGAGAGAGTGAACAGTGTGAAAATGGTGGGACAGGGGCTACTTTTGAGTGAACGGGTATTCGTTGGGCACGAGGGACAGGCTAGCAGGATAACAAATATATAGCCTGTAGTAAATTTCCAACAGATCCTTAGGAATGTGAGGAGGCAGGCAAAGGACGTATAACGTGTGTACCCGAGTGATGTGGAGGATGATGATTGGGGGATAAGAGAGGGAGAGATGACCTGTAGTGGGTGGACGG
>SNQJ01S0084891.1:47351-72201 GCA_010110895.2 Picea sitchensis
AAACTAGAAAATCAACACAAAGTTCTACCAATTGGAAGACTAAAGGGAGTGGCAATAGAATTGGATGGAGTGTGTACTAAAGACAAATTTGAAGTAATAGAGATAGTGGATGGCACATCAACTTATCCATCATTTATTGGATTGGATTAGGCATTTGAAAATCAGGCCATAATCAACTTAAATACAAGGAAGATGACATTCAATTCAAGAGAATACAAAGTCATTGCACCATTGGACCCATCTGAAGGGGAAAGGTTTGTAGAACTTACTTGCTTGGACCTGGAGGAAATTAACCAGTTGTACAAAACAACCGCGCGATAAGAGATTATGTGAACTCGACTGTAGATGGGGTACTCAATTGGAGAAGCATCACCTCATGTGCGTTAGACGCAGATATAGGCTTAGAAAATTGGCAGTAGAGGTTACACGAAGTCTCCACAAGAAGATGTGCAAGAATAGACTGCGCAGTAAGATGGGTAGGTACGAAGATAAGAGAACCTCCTAGCTTTCATAGGGTGAATGACTTAGAAGCATTCTTAACATGATATGAATATGATGTGTTAGAAAATCATAGGCTGTTAGCCCTGTACATAGCACTCAAGGAAACACCTGCAAGATGGTGGGGTGTGCACAAAGAAACAATTAAGGACTGGTACTAATGTAGGCGATTACTACACATCAGGTTTGGATCAAAAAAGGAAAACAACCAGCTGCAGAAATATGATGAACATGGGGCACCAGTAGAACACTTGGAGAAGTGTAGAACACAATGGAGAATGACACCACCATAGGAATGGTCTCATCATTTTGTCCACACATTAGAAGGGATCCCAACAAACTGGTATACAAACCAGGAATTGCACAGAGGAACTACAAACTGGACAATATTACCGTAGAAATTTACAGTTTCTTTCTCATTTGAGCATGAGAACCACAACATAGACTCCCCACTGAAACAAATCAGAGGGGTGATATTCATTAAATAACCAAAAGTTGAATTCATGACAGAAGAACAACAACAAAATATACAGATAGTAAAGGAACTACTTTCATGTTACCATGTGCAGGAAGAAGCACCAGATGAAGATGACCCGCAAAATATTCAAATTCAGGAAGTTGAAGGTAAAAGAGAAGTGGAAGGTCCACCTATGGAATCAAAAGTATTTGATGTGCTGATCAAGGTGAATAAATTCAACATTGGGACAATTGAGAATCCCAAAGTGGTCAGCATTAGAGACTATTGGGATGAGAAAATAGTGGGAAGCATAATAGAGTTATTGTGTGAGTACAATGACCTGTTCCCAACAACATTCACATAAATGAAAGGTATAGATGGAGAGATATGTGAAACAAAGATACCTCTCAGAGCTGAGGCAAGAACGATCAGAAAACGACCATAAAGACTAAACCCTATATATAAGTAAAAAGTCAAAGCCAAAATCGATAGAATGTTGGAGGCTGGAATCATAGAACCTTTAGAGGAATCTGAATGGGAAGCTCGATGGTATTTTAGGAGAAAAAATAGGGGGGGGAAAGGATATGTGTCAACCTTAGGAAGCTAAATAATGTGTGCTTACATGACCCATTCCCTACTCCTTTCACAGATGAGGTGTTGGAGAACGTAGGAGGACATGAAGCTTATTCATTCACCAACGAATTCTCAGGATACCATCAGATCAAGATAGCACCAAAAGACAGATACAATACCACTTTTTCCACAGAATGGGGATCCTACCAGTACAAAGTCATGTCGTTTGGACTGAAGAATGCACCAATAATAGTTTTCAGTGTAGTCATAGCCGCATTCAAAGAATTCATCCACCAGTTTCTAGAGGTATATCTAGATGATTGGACAGTCTATATTCTATTGAAAGACCATGTAGGGGTGTTGAGGCTGATGTTAGAAATATGCAGGCAGTGTTAGATATCATTAAACATCAAGAAGTGCATCTTCGGAACACCCTTTGGGATACTATTGGGCCATATAGTATGAAAACAAGGAATTGTAGTAGATCCTTCCAAGATTGTAGTAATTGTTAATCTACCACCACCAAAATTAGTTCGTCCGTTAAGAGAAACATTGGGACACACAAGATACTATAGGAAATTTATAAAAGGGTATGCACAGATCATTGTGACAATGGATAAATTGTTAAGAAAAGACAACAAGTTTCAGTGGAATGAGGACTGTCAGTGAGGATTGGACACCCTAAAAGAGAAGATGGTAACCACACTAATACTAGTATTCCTAGATTGGGAAAAGACATGCCATGTGCATCTAGATGCATCAGCCATATCACTTGGAGCTATTCTGGTGCAACCAAGATTAGGAGAATTGGACCATCCTATAGAATTCACTAGCAGAAAAATGTTAGAATCGAAGCAGAATTACAATACCAGAGAGAGAGAAGGCTTAGCTATGGTCAATGCACTTTAGAAGTTCAGATATTATTTATTAGGAAAACATTTCAATATGTTCATAGACCATTCAGCTCTCAAATACCTCATCAACAAGCCAGTGTTAGGGGGCATAATTTGTAGATGGTTATTGTTGTTCTAGGAATTTGACTTTGAAGTGATAGTCAAACCAAAGAAGTTGAATGTAGGACTTGACCACCTGTCGAGGATCAGTAATGGAGAGGAACCTACGAATATAGAGGATGACTTTCTCGATGCATAGTTATTTTCAATCCAAGTAGACGATGAATACTTCACAGACATCATTCAATACTTGAGTACAGGGACTGCACCACAAGACTTCAACACTGCGTAGAAGAACAATCTGGTAGTCAGGGTTTCATACTATCAGGTGATTGCTAGACACTTATACAAAATGGGTGTAGATAGCATCTTGAGAATATGTGTGCTAGAACATGAAATACCTAGGATTTTAGAAGAATTCCATGAGGGAATAGCAAGAGGACATTATGCAGGAAAAGCTACTTCACACAAGGTATTGCACACAGGACTATAGTGGTCGAATGTTCACAGAGAATCAAAGGACTACTGCTAGATATGTGATGTATGTCATAGGGTTGGTAAACCAAATAGAAGGGAATCAATGCCCCTCAGACCATAAGTAACCTTGTAGGTATTCGAAAAATGGGAAATAGATTTTGTGGGACCAATTAACCCACCAACAAAAAGGTGAGGACAGAGGTACATTATTACTGTGACAAAGTACGTAACAAGATGGAAAGAAGAAACACCAGTAAAATATTGCAGCACAAAGACAACAACACACTTCTTGTTTGAGAAAGTGATCACTAAATTCAGATGCCCAAGGATTTTGATGAGTGACCAAGGCACTACTTCATTAAAAACACTATTAAGGCTATGAATGAGGAGTTTGAAGTTTAAAATCAAAGGGGTACACCATATCATCCTCAAGAAAATGGAATAGTGGAAGCCTTTAATAAGATCCTTGAGAATGAACTGAGAAATATCTACAACGTTAATAGGGATGATTGGGAATTGAAGATACCAACAATATTGTGGACATATGGGACCACATGAAAAAAACTAACAGGGAAGACACCATTTAGGTTGGTGTATGGGAAAGAAGCAGTGGTGCCATTAGAGTTTTTGGTACCTGGTCTATGCTTAGCAGCAATTACCAACATGATAGAGTGAGGCACAATATAGGAAATGCTAAGTCAATAGATGATCATGGAGGAAGATGAGATTCTAGTAGGGTTTCACCAAGAAGTACATAAAGCAAGGGAAAAACCTTGGCATGATAGACACATCAAGAAGAAAAATTTCAAGGAGGGAGACTTAGTCTTGGTATATGACAATAAATCTCTTCAACACCCAGGGAAACTCAGAATGCATTGGTTAGGACCATATGAAGTAAAGACTATGACAGATGGGGGAGCTGTACAATTGAAGGATTTAGGAGGAACAAAACTTAGAGGGATTTTCAATGGGAGTTGACTAAAGATGTATAGGGACAATTGACCTCATAGCACTTAAAAAAAAAAAAAAAAACTAAGCGCAATAAAGGGGTTACCATGCCATGTTATCACCATAAATTTTTTTAGATGGTATCCAAGTCTCGGAGTTTTGGCGAAGGGTTATGTCACTAAGGAGATATGATAACTTAGAGGACCAGAATATATCCGGTTACATATGGAAAAATATAGTATAAGTGTGAAAGGTAAGACTCGGTGGACCGTCGATCTTGAAAGCATCCCGGATCAGCGACCAAGGCGCATATCGGTGATTGAAGTAGCACGAAAGGTAATCAGTCGAGGGCGGGCCGGGGAAAACTATTGTGGTTTTATCTGTGGATGCGTGGCACCTCTAGAGGTACATCAAGGTGAAAATAAGTTTGAGTAAAACCACTTTCTCCAACCCTCGATGTCAAGAGTTGTTGGGTCAAGGTGGACCGTCAATCTTGAAAGTGGCTTGGATCAATGACCAAGGTGCATATCGACGATTGAAGTAGCGCAAAGATGAATCAGATGAGGGTGGTTCAGGGAAAAATACCATGGTTTAAATCATGGACACATGGTGCCCTCAGAGATACATCGGGGTGAAAAGCGGTCTGCCTAAAACCGGTTTCTCCAACCCCCAATGTCGATAGGAAAGTATAAAAGGAGGACCCCCCAACATTATTTTATGATGTTTTGAAGCATTAAAACATTCAAAAATTGGTGCAAAGCATCCATATGAAACCCAAGACCAGAACTAAATCCAATTCGTTCTTCCTTCGCTGCTTAATAGGTATTTTTCACCATGGCTGCTAATCCTGTTGTTTTATCTGTGAATGAACAAGACATCTCCTCCAGAGAAGAAGCCCTAATTGATAGAGACTCCGAGGTTTTCAACACAAAGATAATAGTTTCACCCATTTTTGTATCCAGATTGAATTTGTTAGGCAATGTCGGAACGCACATACCTTTCCTCAAAGAGGCTCAAGCCTCCATCACCCCTTATGTCATAGAATTAGTCTTTCCTTTCCTTGAATTTGTAAGCTAGTGTGCAGAGCGATATTCTCATGAAGAAAGAATCATTCTAAATAAATTAGGTGAAAGGTTTTATGTGAAATATATAGTCCATTACTCCGGAACACCCTCAGTATACCAGAGTCCTCCCCCACAGTGTCATAGCCCTTCGAGGAACATAAATTGATCATGATCTATAGAGAATTCCCACCAGAAGTGAAATCCCTTTTTCTGCAGACCATTGTCAAGCCTGGAAACCATTCAGAGAGTCTGTCGTTAGCTTCCAGTGTAAGTGTCATGGTCATCGAAGTCCAGTGGGCTTGTTCTCTGCTAAGTCAAATATTAGGATTGGACAATGACAAGTTTGTGGTAGAAGTCATGTTAGGTTTCTTGTTAACTTTATTTCTGTCTAGTCAGTCGCTCTGTGTCAGTTTTGACAAATTTATTGCTAATAATATGCATCAACAACTGGTTAACTTCAATTCATTGAAGCACTTCAGATATGACACACACTTGCTAAGAATGTTTCTGGAATCTAAAAAAGTTGAATTTCCTAAGACTGTATTTATTTCAACTGATTGTAAAAGGATCACCATGCTTATTTTCATCAATAATATTATGTCCAGGGTGTACAATCTTATTTTCGGTTCATATCTTCCAAGGGTTTTGGAGGAAATGAAAGGCTCTTTGCAACCAAATCTAGAGAATAAGATAGGATATTGGATGTTGCTCATAAAATCTATTGTGATTTGGATATATGGCTATCAGGAAGGACCTTATCTTTTACCAGCCTTTCTAACTCCCAAAATATTTTCTTTGGAGTTCATAAGACAAATGATCATCTCAGAGACAAATCATTTTTTGAAAACACACAAGGGTTCTAACTTAAAGTTTCCTTTCATAGTTGGACCCTTTGTGGTAAATAACAAGTCTTGTTTGCCTCATATTCAATACAAACTCAGTGAATTCAGGTTCACACAGTTGCAGGGGAGGATATATGATCCACATCAAATCATATCAAAGAGGATATTGGAGAGCAGACAAGGCCCCTATGAACATGAGCATGTTGAAGGATTCGATAAGCTAGCCAATCTAGAAACGTGTGTAGATATGGAGGTCACTCTACGGCATGATTAGACAAAACATACAGAAACAACCTCTCATCAGAGCCTAACACAGAAACCTTCTCCTAGGCTAGTTGTCAAAGCTCCTAAAATGAGTTTCTATAATAAGAGGAGTAGTTGAGAGGCCCTAGGTGCCAGTAGCCAGCGTGATACTCTCAAGAAAATGAAATCACATCATCCTCTCAAATAGTTGACCTGGAAGAAGAAGAGCCCAAAAGGACAACATGCATGGAGATGGTGGAAGGTGAAACCAAGAACAAAGAAGCTATTACGGGAAGTATTCCACAAAGCGAAAGCAACACAAAGGTTTTTAGTAGCAGGAAACACATATTTAGCCAGACACATGGGGCCATTTATTAGTCCAAGGAAGATTTAATGAACCGGTATGCTGTGAAGGGAAGTATGGAAAAAAGAGAAATAAGGGACTTGTTGCTCAATGTAGAGAAGATATCCCAACATTAGACTTCATTTCTCTCAGTCATGGATGTGGAAAGAAAGATGTTTAACATAGCAGTGGCTAATGATGATAAGGTTTTCAAGATCAAAATGCACTATGAAAATATTGGTGCCCCTGAAAAAGTAAAGTTCCACAGGAATGTCAACAACATGCTATATTCTAATTATCTAAACTTAGGTCTGAGGGTTGCAAGATTGACAACGCCTGGAATCAATCTAGATGGAAAATTGAAGTAGGAAAAGGCATCCAACAAAGCCTGGATGACACAGGTCAAAAGGTTAGAATCTGAAGGCCCTCAAGGGGTAAAAGCTTCTCTGGATGAGAAAGATAAAATGATCCAAATACTAAATGAAAAGATGAATATGTCCTCTATAGATCATCCATAGACAACATAACTGACTTCTTTGGAAGAGGAGAAGGAAACATTTAGGAAAGAGGCACTCAATTACAAAGCTAAAGTGTTGCAGTTGGAAAAGGAGAAAGAGAATTGGTCACAAGCACATGCATTAACATCAGTTTTGGCTATCATTGTACCTACTAATACAAAGGCTGGATCAAGCACTGAGGGTTTAGTCCAAGTTATGTCCTAGGTAATCTTAAAAACAGGGGAGATCAAGGGTCTCAAAGAGGTCATAGAAAAGTTGAAATAAGAAATGAAAGTGAAAGATGAGAAGATGGCTCAACTCCATAGAGATAATCAAGATTTACAAGAGAGAGTGAGCAAGATGAAAGCTAGGTTAAAAGGAAAAACACTATTACAGGGATCCAAACATGTGATATGGGATGCTATTTCTACAGAGGCTGCTAAATTCAGGGTTTATCTGAATTTTATAAATGTCAAAGAAAACGTGGTTGTTACGGTGCAGAGAAGGTGTACTATTGTTAATGAAGTATTAGCCAAGAAACCCTCAGAATGGGCCCAAAATGCTATTGACTTGTTAAATTCTTTGCCAACTGCTGATCTCCAAACTATCAGGGTAAAGGAGAGGACTGCATTGATCATTTCGGCTAGGAGGATCATCGCCAAGCACAATCTACCTAGATCAGTCCATAACAAAGCTATGCCAATGGAGCACAACATATAGGAGTTTAAGGATGCATTTGAACAATTTTTTATCAAAGGACTCCTATCATGTTGGGATGGAAAAGGTTCATTATAAAATCAAACAGATTACAATTCTCTTGTCATTCAGTGTAGAATGGACCATTCTAAATTTGAGGCTATGGAAGAAAGTCTAAAAGGCCCAAGCCTGGTAGAGTATTTGGCTACAGACTTTGAAATAATAAGTTCAAAATAGTGAAAGTTGGTTTACTGAATATGTCCTACGCCACATGCATTGACTTGGAGATTTTTATTGAAGAGATGATGGACTACGAGATCCCCTCTGACTCACAATGGAAGGAAATCGTGCGGCTGGGTAAGACAAAATGCAGTTTCCCCGAAACCCGTATATGATTTCCAAGTGTCATCAAATTTGCAGATTTGACAGAGGATCAGATTGAGACAGATGTCGTGAAAGAAGTTGAACAATCAGATGAATCCGCTTTGATTTTGAAACATCTTTTTGTTCAATCAATGTAAATTAGTTTCCATACCGAGACTATCAGTTGAAATCATTATAATTAGTTTTAGAAGCTGAAACATTTCAATTTCAACCATTGTAATCAAATTGTATAAATACTGGGATACTTGAATGAATTAATGTTGGCAGAAGTGCAAGGGAATCTTTTGTTGCTGTAAACTCTATTGTAATTTTCTGAAGCTGAATTGAATATATATGCAGAAGCTTTTGAAGTCTCTCTGAAAATATTCTAATGGTTGTGATATGAGCTTTGTCTTCCTTCATTGTATGTATTCCCTATGATATTTTATTCCATTTACATTTTATTTTGTTAGGCCCAAAATTCATCTTATGATGCTCTTGTCTTAAGCAATTTAAACTATGTGATTGTCTTCTTAACTAATTCATAATTCATTTCAGTAATGCTCTGATGTAGTTATTTGTTTTCTCTATCTTCCTACACTCTGCTTAAGTTTAAGAATAACTCAGATTCATCACCTCAATTTTACCTTTATCCTCTAGAGAGTTATACTAGTTGATCATTGTTTTCATTCACTTTTAGAATTGTGACTCCATAGCCCTGAGTGTTCTTCCTCTTCATTGCCAACAATTTTATTAAAAACGCCCAAAACAAGCCAAATTTAGCCAGTGATTATCAAAGAAATATCAAATGACACGAGATATCCCTCTCTGAGTTGAGAAGGCGAGTGCCTCATCTCTAAAGTTGGTTGAAAGAGTTACCTCTGTCATTTTTCTATTAGTCAGACAAAATTTAGAGAGTGCTAACATTTTGGCATCGTTGTCGAGGATGAAATTGAAAAAATATTTCCCGGGAAAATGACTTAAAGATTTAGTTTGATCCCTGAGGGTGAGAGATAATTAAATACCTTATTGGATGAGATTATATTTACCCTGGAGACTCCATTACTCAATGACCAGTTGCACCACACCATGTGAAATAGAAATCCTGGCTCCTAAGAAAGTTCACACCAGGAGAAATCCAGACCCAGAAGATGTAATCCATGTGTCTGACCCTAAGAAGATTGTACGCAGGAGAAAAGAAAGGCTTGTAACCCTAGTGTTGTGTCCAGACTGATATTTGTCTTTGCCTAAGGACATAGTGACTAGCATTGAAATCCTTGAGTTTGACATGAAATGTGAACAATCCTTGTTTAGAACTAAGTCTGAATCTTGTTTAAGCGAGACTATCTTTGACGAAAAGAGATTCCAAGATCTAATTTTAGCCGCATCTGCCAAGCCTGTAGTGACCCCTTATTAGAACCAACGTCCACTCTGACCCCTCACAACAACTATGGAATTCATATTTTCTCCCCTCATACTGCTCGCTCAACTACATGATCTGCCTCAAGATTACAATCCGAGGATCAAATTATATGATGTCGAAGGTAACATATCAGCCCAAAAACATCTAGATTGTTTTAATGATTTCATAGAATTGGAAGAAGTGGACTTTGAATATGTGAAGATGAGGCTGTTTACACAAAGCCTTGCAGGAGATGTAAGGAAGTGGTTCAGATCCCTTCCAACATGTAGTATCACAGATTTTGAAGCCTTTGAAACAAACTTCCTTGCAAACTGGGGGGATAAGAAAAATCCCCTTCAGTTGTTGACCTAGTATAACAATATGAAGAGATCACCTGATGAAATGGTGTAGGAGTTTTCAGCTAGATTCATGAAGGTATATAATTCTATTCCTGATGAATTAACCCCCCCCCCCAAGGTTGCTCAGCTGAAATATGTTGATTCTTTTGAAAGTGACTTTGTTTTATTATTAAGAGAACAAATATCTTCCACACTGGACGATATGATGACCGATTCCATAGAGGTGGAAGTGAACCTAATGGCTTTAGGGAAGATGAAAAATAATGCTGGCGGAGACACAAAGAGAGCTCAGGATAAAGAAAATCCTTTGACATCACAAACATCAGAGGAAAGATTTGAAGCAATGATGAGAAACATGGAGTGAATGATGGAAAGAATGGTTCTAGAAAATAGGCCTAAACCCAAAGAACAAGATGATGGTCCACCCAGAAATCCGAGAAGACCAACTATTCTACAAATTAGACAAAGAGAGCAAAGAAATCAAGGAAATCAGGGGAATCAAGCAAATTAAGAAGATCAGGAAAATCATGGAAATCAGGCAAATAAGGGAGACCAAGGAAATCAAGGGGAACAACAAGTCATGCCTCCCTTGCAAAATAATTATGTGAATGAGGATTATGATGGATATTTAGAATATAACATGAAATACTGTGATGACAAAGAAACGAAAGTTTTTTTGACCATAGAAGAACACGACTAGTTCATGGATGCAAGTGAGATCATTTTTCAAGATGAAGAAGAAAGGGTATCAGTAGAAAGAGAGGATTATGAGACTGGATTGAAAAACACCATCATGCAGTTCCAAAGAAAATATAACCTCCAAAATCAAAAGGTACCCGCAAACCCTCCAAAGGGTAATCCCCCGAAGGGGAATCCCTCCAAAGAAGCTTAGAACAACGTGCCATCTTCTAGTCAGACCAAAAAAGATTCTGCTGCAAAAGATTCAATTGCGAAGGACTCCACTGTGAAAGACTCTGTTGCAAAGGATACTATGGAAAAGGGGAAAAAAAATAAGAATCCTAGAAGAAATTATTGACTAGGAAAGAATTGGTCACGGAAGAGGTAGAAAAAAATCCATCCTCTTTTGATTTTGAAAGTGAAATGGCTAATATAAAAATTTCGGTACCATTTAATGAATTGATTAAGAATAGTGAGTACATAAATTAGATCATAAAGATGATTAAGATGGGGCAAACCTATGAGACCCTAAACATACAAGATGATCACCCAACCATATTATTTGGACCAAGAGTAGAAGAAAGCAGTGAGAACGAAGAAGTTCCTCGTTTTTATGTCAGTTTGAAGATCCATGACATGAATCTACACAATGCTATGCTAGATTCTGGAGCATATCACAACCTGATGCTCAAAGTGGTCATGGACCAACTGGGCCTTGATGTCACAAGACCTTATAAAGATCTATTCTCCTTTGATTCAAGAAAAGTGGAATGCCTTGGCATGATCAAAGATCTGGTGGTGTCTTTGGCACAAATCCCAACAAAGAATATGATTATGGATGTAGTGGTCGCTGATATCCCTCCAAAGTTTGGCATGTTGTTGTCCAGATCATGGGATGAAAAATTGAAAGGAACTCTCCAGATGGATATGTCTTATGATACTATTCTTGTCTTTGGTCAAGACAAAAGACTATATAGGGAGGTTTTTCTTAAATACATGGCCATCAATAAATCATAGCGTAGCAATCATCCTATCTATTCAGTGGAGACTAAATTAGGATCTTCCATCTTCTTCAATGACCTGTGCTCTGAAGAAGAGGAAGCATAAAGAATTATGGATGAAAAAAATGATCTTAAACAACAGATGGAGGATCTTTTAGAACAACACGATGATGCAGAGGACCAATTATGGAAGATGAATTTCTATGGAGATGGCTATAGAGAAGGATATGGATTTGGCATATGGATCAACCACCCTAAAGAAGACTCAAAATTATGTTCCTACAAACTTGTTTTTGAATGCACTAATAATATGGCCGAATATGAAGCGTTGATATTAGGATTGAAATTTTTAGAAGAGATGGGTGACAAAAGAATTGCTATACATGGAGATTCTGAGCTAATTATAAATCAAATCAAAGGCATCTACCAAGCAAAACAACCCAGATTGAGGGTGTATAGAATATGGTACTAGAACTCCTTGAGAAATTTTGAGGATTCAATCTTTCAACAATTCCGAGAGAACAAAATTAGGTTGTCGATTCCCTGGCCACTTCAACAGTAGTCTTTAAAGTTCCAATTTTCCTTGAAAAAAGCTACAAGGTGGAGATGAAGTACAAGCCAGCAATACCAGACAATATGAAGTACTGACAAGTCTTCGATAATTACAAACAGATAGAAAGATTACTCAAAATGGAGAACGAGTTCGAGAATTTGAACATTCATGATGAATATTGTGATGATGAGATAGATGCAACTGCTTTCACAAAAGAAGGATATTTTCACAATCATATTTCTAGTAGATATATCATTCAACTAAAGAGTAACATTATCCCCAAGGGCCTGGTGCCATTAGAGAAACGTTTTGATAACAATGACGTAACCAGAAGTCCGAAGATAACAATAAATGAAGGGAATGTGGAAGATTGCAACATTGGGACTCCAGAGGATCCAAAAATCGTGAAGCTGTCCAGAAAGATCAACCATAAATTCAAAGAGAGGTATGTCAAATTAATGAAAGAATTCCCTAATGTTTTTTCTTGTATCTATGATGATCTAAAAGTCTATGATACAAGTATAATTCAACATGTTATCCCAATTAAAGAAGATCAGAAGCCATTCACACAAAAAATTAAGAAGAATAAACCCTCTGTTGTTACCATTGATAGAAAAGGAAGTAAAGAAACTATTTGAAGCAAAAATCATAGTGTCCTTGAGGTTTTCCAAATGGGTGGAAAACCTGGTACCAGTCCGGAAAAAGAGTGGAGAAATTAGGCTATGTGTAGACTTCGGAAATCTAAATAAGGTGTCTCTAAAGGAAAACTATCCATTGCCTAAAATGGATCATATTCTACAGAAGGTAGTGGGATCTCAAAATATGTCAATGCTAGATGGTTTTTCTGGGTAGAATCAGATTATGGTGCACCCTAATGACCAGGAAAAGACTGCATTTACTACACCATGGGGAACATTTATGTATGCAAAAATGCCTTTTGGGATTATGAATGTAGGGGCAACATTTCAAAGAGCTATGGATATAGATTTTGCTAACGAAAAGGATAAATGAATTGTTATCTACCTTGATGAAATTACTATGTATTCTTCCTCAGATGAACACCTCAAGAATCTCAGAAGGGAGTTTGAAAAATAAACAAAATTTGGCATGTCACTAAATCCAAAATAGTCAAATTTTTCCATGGAAGAAGGAAAGCTCTTAGGACANCCATTGATAGAAAAGGAAGTAAAGAAACTATTTGAAGCAAAAATCATAGTGTCCTTGAGGTTTTCCAAATGGGTGGAAAACCTGGTACCAGTCCGGAAAAAGAGTGGAGAAATTAGGCTATGTGTAGACTTCGGAAATCTAAATAAGGTGTCTCTAAAGGAAAACTATCCATTGCCTAAAATGGATCATATTCTACAGAAGGTAGTGGGATCTCAAAATATGTCAATGCTAGATGGTTTTTCTGGGTAGAATCAGATTATGGTGCACCCTAATGACCAGGAAAAGACTGCATTTACTACACCATGGGGAACATTTATGTATGCAAAAATGCCTTTTGGGATTATGAATGTAGGGGCAACATTTCAAAGAGCTATGGATATAGATTTTGCTAACGAAAAGGATAAATGAATTGTTATCTACCTTGATGAAATTACTATGTATTCTTCCTCAGATGAACACCTCAAGAATCTCAGAAGGGAGTTTGAAAAATAAACAAAATTTGGCATGTCACTAAATCCAAAATAGTCAAATTTTTCCATGGAAGAAGGAAAGCTCTTAGGACATATTATTTTGAAGGAAGGGATAAAGTTGGAACCCAATAGAAAAAAGGGATATTGAAGGGATATTGAAAATCGGCATACCCAGAAGCAAAAACGAGGTACAATATTTCCTGGGGAAAGTAAACATTCTAAGAAGGTTCATCCCAAATTTAGCTGAAATCATAAAACACATCACCAATATGCTAAAAAATGGAAATGAAATAAAATGGATCCCTGAAGCAAGAAAGACCTTTGAAGACATCAAGGCGGCATTGACAAGGGCTCCTGTATTGGCTAGTCCAAATTTTGAGAAAGACTTTGATGCAGGAGCATCGTAAGCAGCCAACCAAGCGAACATGAAGGCGAAAGACAGCTGGAAAAACACTAGCGCACGTTTTTGAAATGTTTTGTAAAAATAATGAAGAAGACATTAATGTGATAGCTGGAGGGGAGCATACTTACATTTATGTCAATATATTGTGAACAGACCTTGAGCATTTCTCTCATCTGTAGTATGTAGATGCATTTATGCATAGTTAATGAGAGTAGGTAGATTTGAATTCATAGATTAGACAATTTAGAGAGTAGGAGGGAAAACAGATATAGACACCCTCACCCTTGTATCATTGTAACATTATGATAATTAGCACATAACAAAAGAAAGAGAGCTATAGTAGAGAACTGAAAAGAAGAACCCATGTACAGGAGCTTTGAATTAATATATGAGCTTTGAATCAGATTCATGGTGTTATGATGTTTTCTGTTTATACATGTTGAATGGTATGCTTACAGTTGTTTTATTCTCTCTGTTTATGAATTTGTTTCAATGCTGTGTTGAATGTGTTATTTCATGTTAAGTATATGAAGTTTGAGAGAGAAAGAGAATGAGTTTCAATTGTTTCTCTTCCTAAGAGAAGTTCTTGCAAGGAGTGCAGTGAACCATCCACAAGGTGTGCGTTGACAAGAGTATACGTTTTATCTTAGAAAGCTCAGGAGAGATACCGTTGTTCTCATTCCAGTAGAAGTGCAGGTGAAACAAATAAGCCATGCAAGGTGTGCGCAGGCTAATTGAAGCCTTAGAATTTATCAACTAAGGCTGAAGAGTGAAGGACTGTTGTTTCCAAGAGTGCACAGAATCGAAGAATCAAATACATAGAAGTATTTGAAAGATTGCTATAAGGAGTATGTGCAGGAGTCCTTTTTGAGACTTAAGTTCACAATAGAAAGCTCAGGAGGAACAACACCTTTGAAGTATTCAAAGAAAGACGGGGAGCTGAATCATCGCACAGAAGGTTAAGTTCTGGCGAAAGAACACTGGCTCGTTTCACAGAGTTTCTTGAGGAAGAAATCAAACGGTTGAAATTATTCGTGGAGAACTCGTGAAGTTGCGAGGAACGTAGGATACAGAAGAGTTGCAGGGTGGATAAGGGTTGGACGAACCCATTACGTTGGTTTCAAGATTCAACGTCGACCGTTGATCATGACCGTCGATCTGTCAAGATCATTTCAGAAAATCAGGGTTTGTAAGTCCAGAATGCAAGCCACATCCCTTGGTCACTCGAAATTTTGAATCATGAAATGGATTATTGTGTGTGAAGACGAGGCGTAGAATTTTTGGTGCTTCAGAATTTTGGAGTTCGACATTTCGAGGGTCTTGATGACAAGGAGTCGGGGCATAGTGGAGTGAAAATCCCAAAGTCGTGAGTTGCGATAGGACTTGGCATGAATTTTATGATTTCGGCACTTCGGGTGTCAGGAAGCAAAGGAGGTATCCTTTGGGATAGAGAGTTTTGAACTCCCGGTACCTGGAAGCCCGAAATAACGTGGGTCATCAGATCAAAAGGGAGGCTACTTGTTGTTGATTCCGTAGAGGTGCTATTTTGGAATTTGAGGTTTCAAAGTGATAGAGGAATGACTGTCGAAGGGTTGTTCAAGTTATGAAAGACAAAAATCTTGAGTGGATAGGTGGCAAGAGTCCACGTCAGAGATAGAAGATAGTGGAGTGGACAGGTGGCGTGTCTTCGTCAAATAAGTGGAGCCAAACCTTGTTGACCATTTCAGGGTTTTGAAGGTTGAAGAGCCAGGAGTCTTGCATCCATATTCTTGAAATCGCAAAGTCTGAAACTCTAAATCAAGGAAAAGTCCCATTGGGGAGCCAGCCTTTGCTGAACGCATCGAGGTTCGACATTTCGGTATTTCCGAAGACAAGAGGTCAGGGTTATTTGTTCTGGAATTCCCGAAGTCGCGAAACGTGATACAACTGTGGAGGAGGACGTGAACAAAGATTTTGGCATTTCGACATTTCGGGTTTCGGTGGGTTGAAGAGACGAAAACTCGACAACAAAAATCGCGAAATCACGAAAGCTGAAGTCCCGGTTCGATGAGGGGCGCGATCTTATTGTGGTCAGAAGATTTGGGTGATGCCTTGTGTTTGATCACACAGGGAATACTCATAAGGATCTGTGGATACACCGTCGTGTGTGTGAGGGAGTCCCTATGGGGGAAATCAAAGAGTCAATCAGACTCAGGAGGTAGATTTAGAATGATCCTGAGCAGATCTCGGCCTGAGGGTCAGGGGTCTGCATCAAAGTGGTATCAGATCCTAGAAAAGGTTCTTTGCTTTCTGTAGTGGAGAAAAGAGGACCATTTTACAGCCATGCCGCCAAAGAGAAGAGATAGGCCAATGCCTGATCCAGCAGTGGAAAGAGAAATGCATGAGTTACGTGCCAGGCTTGATGCCATGGAGACAGCACATAGGTGCACAGTTGACACTAGAGATATCAGCAAAGCTGAAAGTGAAAATGAAACTGGACATGAAGGAGAAGAAGTTGCAGTCGAAGATGTTGCGGATGAACGCCTATTCAGGGCTATTGCAATGATAGGTTCCATAGAAAAAATGGAGATTCCCATGTATGAGGGAAACTTGGATGTTGAAGAGCTTCTAGATTGGATTAGAGCTCTAGACAAGTACTTCGACTATGAGGATGTCGAGGAAGACAAGAAGGTCAAACATGCCATTACTAGACTTAAAGGGCATGCAACACTATGGTGGGATGAACTGCAGGCTGACAGACGTTGCAAGGGTAAGCAGAAAATCAAAAGCTGGGATAGAATGGTTGCAAAGATGAAAGACAAATTTATACCCAAGGATTATCAAATCACTCTGTTTCGGAGGATGCAGAATTTGAGACAGAAGTTGATGTCAGTAAAAGAATACACTGAATAATTCTACAGGATAAACATTAGAGAAGGTCATCAGGAAAGCGATGATGAAAAGGTTTCCAGATACATGAATGGTCTGCGATATGACATTTAGGACGAGATGAGCATGATGACCCTTCAGAATGTGGAGGATGCTTATCATATGGCTCTGAAAGATGAAGAGAAGCTGAGCTAGAAGCAAGGTCAAAGAGGCCGAGGTAGAAGTCAAGCCAGAGGCAAAACAATTTCCCAAGACAAAACTCAGAAATCTAAAGAAGAGGGGAAGAAACCTCAAACTCAACATGAGAGAGGAGGAAGCTCACAGAGAGGGCAGTATGCTAATAGAAATACTTTTCCTTGAGCTAGAGGAAGAGGAAGAGGCAGAGGCGGTGAAGTAAAATGATTTGTCTATGGGAAGATTGGACATAAATCCTATGAGTGTCCAGATAAGAAGAAAGATTGTGGTGAAACTCACATTGCTGAAGCTCAAGGATGGAATGTTGAGGCAGAAGACGCCGAAGGAGGAAGATCCTTGATGATGAGGAAAGTTCTCTTAACGCCAGAGAAAGAGGCAGAGAAGCCAACCCAAATAAATAGTATGTTTCAAATTGCTTGCAAAACCAAAGACAGGGTATGCAAGGTCATAGTGGACATCGGTAGCACAGACAATATTGTATCTACAGAGATGGTAGAAAAGCTGGAGCTGGAGACTATTGTACATCCGAGCCCATACATAATTTCATGGTTACAAAAGGGACATCAGGTAAATGTCACTAAACAGTGTTTAGTTGAATTTAAAATAGGAGGATATAAGGATGAAATATTATGTGATGTCATTCCCATGGATGTTTGTCATCTATTGTTGGGTAGACCATGTAAATATGATAGAAACGTAGTTCATGATGGGAGAAAGAACACATACACCCTAGAGAAAAATGGTAGGACTCACATGTTGTTGTCGATCAAGAACCAAGAAGTGAAAACAGAGGTGAGAAACACTGTACTTCTCATGAGTGGGAAATAACTTCTTAATGAGGTTAAGAAGAAGGAAGACACACAATTCATTGTATTTAGGAAACCCAAAATTGTTTTAACTAGTACAAGGATAGATGATTTACTAGAAGAAATCCAGAAGTTGCTGGAAGAGTTTGTTGATATAGAAGTGGACGAACTACCTTGTTTGTTGCGACCTATCAGAAGTATAAGCCACCCCATTGATCTTATACCTGGAGCTAGTTTACCAAACAAAGCTGCGTACAGGTTGACGCTGCAGGAAAATGAGGAAGTCAAGAGACATGTCTAGGACTTAATGGACAAAGGATTGATTCGAGAGAGCTTGAGTCCATGTGTTGTTCCTATAGTGCTCAGCCCAAAGAAAGATGAAGGCTGGAGAATGTGTACAAACTCAAGGGAAATCAATAAGATTACCATCATATACAGGTTTCCATTGCCAAGGATGGATGAATTGATGGATTGCTTGAGTGGAGCAATTTTTTTTTCAAAGATTGATTTGAAAAGCGGGTATCATCAAACTCAAATGAGAGAAGGTGATGAATGGAAGACAACATTTAAAATGAATGAGGGGATGTATGAATGGATTTTCATGCCATTTGTCTTAATGAATGCACCCAATACTTTCATGAGGTTGATGAACGAAGTCCTGAAGGATTTCATTGGCAAATTCGTCATTGTATATCTTGATGATATATTACTTTTCAACAAGACAGAAGCAGAGCATTTAAAGCATTTAGCTGCAGTGATGAGAAGATTACAACAAGAAAATTTGTTGATTAATGTGAAGAAATCATCATTTATGAGGACATAACTCATTTATTTGGGTTTTGTTATCTCTGCAAATGAGTTGAAGATGGATCCAGAAAAGGTAGATGCAATTAAGAAATGGCCATCACCAAAAAGTGTGTTTGAAGTTCGAAGCTTCCATGGTTTAGCAAGTTTCTACAGGAAATTCATCCAAAACTTTAGTGGAATCAATGCACCAATGATGGATATGGTGAAGAAAAGACAAGTCTTTTCACTGGACAGAAGAAGCAGAGAAGAGATTCAACCTACTGAAGAAGAAAATCATGGAGCAACCAATTCTGGTTTTGCCGGACTTTAGCAAGACATTCCAGGTCAAGTGTGACGTGAGTGGATTTGAAATTGGAGCAGTCTTGAGCCAAGATGACAGGCTGATCACATATTTCAGTGAAAAACTGAATGAAGCGAAGATCAAGTACTCAACATATGACAAAGAATTCTATGCAGTCATACAAGCACTGAAGAAATGGAGATATTATTTGGTTCCTAAAGAGTTTGTTTTGTACAATGATAATCATGCCTTACAATTCATGACTCAACAGGAGAAGTTAAACCAAAAGCATGCTAAATGGGTTGAATTCAAGCATAATTTTACTTTTGTGATCAAGCATATTTTTAGAACTGCTAACAAAGTTGTTGATGCTTTGAGCAGGAAATGTTTGCTTATGCAGAAATTCAGAGTCAAGACTTTAGGTTTTGATAACCTCAAAGAAATGTATAGGGATGACCCAGATTTTAAGGAGGCATATGAGGCATCTGAGAATCTAGTTCTTAGGGACAGAAGCCAATGGACTGAGTATATTATCTAGGATGGGTTGTTATTCTAGGGCAATCAACTATGTATTCCAAAATGCTCCATGAGGGAGAACCTGCTGAAGGAAAAACACAGTGGAGGATTGACCGGACACTTCGATCATGATAAGACGTCCTCAAAGTTGAATGGATCATATTTTTGGCAAGGGATGAGGACATATGTTAAGATATTTGTGGACAGATGCAGGATTTGTCAGTACACAAAAGGGAAAAGGTAGAAGACAGGGTTATATCAACCATTACCCATACAATAAAGGTCGTGGGACGTAGTGAGCATAGATTTTATATTTGGACTGCCAAGAATGCAAAGAGGATGTGATTCAATTTTTGTGGTAGTCAATAGATTTTCTAGGAAGTCATTAGACTTCATGGCTTGCCAAGGAGTATCATTTCTGATCGAGATACCAAGTTCGTAGGACATTTCTGGAGGACCTTATGGAAAAAGCTGGGGACAATCTTGTCTTTTAGCTCAACATATCATCCTCAAACGAATGGGTAGAGAGAAGTCACGAACAGGAGCTTGGGAGATTTTTTGAGGATCTTAGTGACTAAACACCATAGTCAATGGGATCACATTCTACCACAGGTGGAATTTTCTTATAATGATTCACTCAATAGAAGCACAGGGCAGAGTCCATTCTAGATTATATATGGAATGCAACCAAGGGGAGTTTCTAAATTGAAAGATTCAGAACAAAATGAATTGAGGAGGGATAGAGTAGAAGACTTTACAGAAGGAATGAAGAAGCTTCATAGCCGAATTAGGGAGCGATTGCAGAGTACAAGTCAAGAATACAAGTGGAGAGCAGATCAACACAGGCGAGAAATTCAATTTGAAGTTGGTGATATGATTCTTGCACATCTGAGGAAGGAAAGGTTCCCAAAGGGAACATATAACAAACTGAAGATGAAAAAGATTGGACCGTGCAAGAGCTCATGAACAAGAGTTCATGAAAATTTTCAAGCTAGGGAGTATGATGCAGGAGCATCGTAAGTGATAGCCAAGCGAACATGAAGGCGAAAGACATCTGAAAAAGCACCAGCGCACGTTTTTGAAATTTTTTGTAAAATTAATGAAGCAGACATTAATGTGATAGCTGGAGGGGAGCGTACTTACATTTATGTCAAGATATTGTGAACAGACCTTGAGCGTTGCTCTCTTCTGTAGTATGTAGAGGCATTTATGCGTAGTTAATTAAAGTAGGTAGATTTGAATTCATAGATTAGGCAGTTTAGAGAGTAGGAGGGAAAATGGATATAGACACCCTCACCCTTGTATCATTGTAACATTATGATCATTAGCATAGAAAAAAATAAAGAGAGATGTAGCAAAGAACTGAAAAGAACAACCCATGTATAGGAGCTTTGAATTAATATATGAATCTTTGAATCAGATTCATGGTGTTATGATGTTTTTTGTTTATACATGCTGAATGGTATGCTTACAGTTGTTTTATTCTCTTTGTTTATGCATTTGTTTCAATGCTGTGTTGAATGTGTGATCTCATGTTAAGTATATGAAGTCTGAGAGAGAAAGAGAATGAGTTTCAATTGTTTTTCTTCCTGGGAGAAGTTCCTGCAAGGAGTGCAGTGAACCGTCCGCAAGGTGTGCGTTGACAAGAGTTTGAGTTTTATCTTAGAAAGCTCAGGAGAGATACCATTGTTCTCATTCCAGTAGAAGTGCAGGTGAAGCACATAAGCCATGCAAGGTGTGTATAGGCTAATTGAAGCCTTAGAATTTATCAACTAAGGTTGAAGAGTGAAGAACTTCTATTGCCAAGAGTGCACATAGTCGAAGAATCAAATACACAGAAGTATTTGAAAGATTTCCGCAAGGAGTGCATGTAGGAGTCCTTTTTGAGAATTAAGTTCACAATAGAAATCTCAGGAGGATCAATGCCTTTGAAGTATTCAAAGGAAGACGGGGATCTGAATCATCATGTAGAAGATTAAGTTATAGCAAAATAACATTGACTCATTTCACAAAGATTCTTGAGGAAGAAATCGAATGGTCGAAATTCTCCATGGAGAACTCATGAAGTCGCGAGGACCATAGGATCTAGAAGAGTTGCAGGGTGGATAAGGGTTGGACGAACTTATTACATTGGTTTCAAGATTCAACGTCGATTGTTGATCATGACCGTTGAGCTGTCAAGATCATTTCAGCAAATTGGGGTTTGTAAGTCCGGAGTCCAAGCCACATCCCTTGGTCACTCGAACTTCTGAATCGTGAAATGGATTATCGTGTGTGAAGACGAGGCATAGAATTTTCAGTGCTTTGGAATTTCATAGTTTGGCATTTCAGGGGTCCTGACGACAAGGAGTCGGGGCATAGTGGAGAGAAAATCCTGAAGTCGTGAGTTGTGACAGGACTTGGCATGAATTTTGGGATTTTGACACTTCGGGTGTCTGGGAGCAGAGGAGGTAGCATTTGGGATCAAGAGTTTCGAACTCCCGGTACCTAGAAGCCTGAAATAACGTGGACCGTCAGATCAAAAGGGAGGTTACTTGTCATTGATTCCGTAGAGGTGCTATTTTGGAATTCGGGGTTTCGAAGTGATACAGGAATGGTTGTCGAAGGGTTGTTCAAGTTTCGAAAGCCAGAAAGCTTGAGTGGACAGGTGGCAAGAGTCCACGTTAGAGATAGAAGACACTAGAGTGGACATGTGGCATGTCTTCATCAAATAGGTGGAGCCAAACCTTGTTGACCATTTGGGGGTTTTGGAGTTTGAAGAGCCAGGAGTCTTTCATCTGGATTCACGAAATCACAATGTCCAAAACTTTGAATCAGCGAAAAGTCTCATTGGGGAGCCAGCCTTTGCTGAACACATCAGGGTTCGGCATTTTGGTATTTTCGAAGACAAGAGGTCGGGGTTCTTTTTTATAGAATTCCCGAAGTTGCGAAATGCGATACAACTGTGGAGGAGGACGCGACCAAAGATTTTGACGTTTTGGCATTTTGGGTTTCGGTGGTTTGAAGAGCCAGAAACTCGACAACAGAAATCGTGAAATCGCAAAAGTCAAAGTCCTGATTCGATGAAGGGAACGATCTTATTATGGTCAGGAGATTTGGGTGATGCCTTGTGTTTGATCACATGGGGCATACTCATAAGGACCTGTGGATACGCCATCGTGTGTGTGAGGGATTCCCTGTGGGGGAAATCAAAGAGTCAATCAGACTCAGGAGGGCAGATTTAGAACGATCCTGAGCGGATCTCGACCCGAGGGTCAGGGGTCTACATCAGACTTCATACTATTCTCTTTTGCCTCAGAGCACACAAATGCAGGTGTATTACTCTAGAAGGATGACCAAAATTTTGAGAATCCCATAGCATACTATAGTAAGACATTGAGAGATCCTCCTTTGAAATATGACATCATGGAGAAGCAAGCATATTCTTTGGTCAAGGAATTAAAATAATTCAGGGTTTACATTCTACATTCACATACCACAACTTATGTTCCCAACAGCTCAGTAAAGGACATCTTGACACAGCCTAATCCTGAAGGGAATATCAAAAAATGGATTGCAGTAGTGTTAGAATACGATATTGAAATCAAGCCTACAAAGCTGATTAAAGGATAGGGACTTGCTAGATTGATGGCACAAACAAACTGTGAACTCTTGGGAATAAACTTCACTGCAGATCTGTCAAAAAATACTATAGAGGAAAAAAGGGCGACTCCACAAATATCTCATAAGTTTCTTGACTTTACATGGTGTGTAGATATCATTTTTGTGTTGAAAAATCTGCAGGCTCCTATTGAATATAGTAAAACAAAAGCTAGATTTTTAGGACAACGAACTAAATAAAGTGGACAACAAGCTATTCACTACCTTAAAGTGTTGGAAACTATCCTAGAATGGGTTGCTGGGGTAAACCGGTATCCTGGGTAATTAACCAATGAATGATTTAAGTAAAAGGGTGTGAAACAATGGTTAAAAGGGGGTTTAAAAGCTATAGCTAAGTACTTTTAAATGGCTGTAAATTGCGGACAAAAAGCTGTTCAAAGCTTTCAAGGTAGGGAAACAAGCCTAGAATGGCTTGATATCCCCTGGGGTGACCTGGGAAGTGATCCCGGAAGGTTGTTAAATAAAAAAGGGTTGTAAAAGTGGATGAACAACCTTGTAACAAGCTGTTACAGCCATGATATAAGGGAAAGTATTCACAATTTCAATTTCAGTTCATGAGTAAAAGGTTGACTGATCAAAGGTTGACTTTAAAAGAATTTTATTGATTGATTTTTGTTTTTATCACATGCCTTGGCCACCACACTTTTTTGAAGGTTATCCCGATCAGGAAAACACATCCCGGAACTGTGCCGACCAATATAAGAAGAGTAGTCTTAGCAGTCCATGATGGTTAGGTTGAAGAGTGCCCCATGCAGTTCAGAGAAGTAGGGATTAGCCACTTCTTGTCACTAGCGCTTTTGGGCTCTTAAAGCCTCTTGGATGGAAGAAGGATACCTGCGAAAAGGAAGAGGCTTAGGAGCCCCCTCAAGAGGGTTTTTGCTGAGCTTACCCAAGCAGAGTAGTATTCCAACCGAGCTAAGCTAATAACCTCCTTGACCATGTGGTACTGAGGAAAGACCACTCAACTTATACTAACTAGACAACTTTTGAGGGGCTCCTGATGAAGACTCCATGGCTTTGACTCTTAATATTCTATGAAATTGAAATTGCATAAAATGAAATACCAGGCCATCCACGTGGCGAGGTCACGCCTTGCTTTCACAAGTGTGCCTCCTGGTTAATGAAATTGAAATCTATCTTGAAACTATATACATAAAACAAGTAAATAGATAGGTGACATATATGTCACGGCTAAATAATATGTGTATATAAATATCTAAATAATATAAGTTTTTTGTTTTCTGTGTATGGGGCAGACCCCTGAATTGTTTTCAAGTCTTTTTTGCGGTGTTTTTCATATATTTAGCTTGCTGATTATGCATGACCCCTTTTTGGGGAAGCCACCTATAGATTAGTGAGTGAAAAAAGATACAATGAAAATGTATCAAGATTAGATGATTACAACATAACAATTACACCATTCAACCCAAAGGAATGGGTTGAGACTCTTTGCGAATGGCTAACCCGCCATATGCATGAAAGCCTCAACTAACTCCTTGTATGGGGATTGGAAATTTAATGTTTGAAGTATAAAAGGTGTGACTGTTATCTACACAAGTATTAACCATATTTTTAACATGAATTCACAAGTGCACCATTCAAACTTCTTACACAAATCGAACATATAAACATTGATATGTATATCAGAAATTTTTGGAGTGAGTGCAAGTGATAGTTAAAGTGTGTATGAGAGTGATTGGGTAGGATTTACCGATCTAAATGTGTGCTTTT
>SNQJ01S0084892.1:0-29852 GCA_010110895.2 Picea sitchensis
TGATTAGCTCGGACCTCCATGGGGCTGAAGAGCCCATCAGATGGTTGCTGGGATGGCAGAGGCAGGACATGGTTGTGACGAGCCCTTGCAGAGAGAAGAAGAAGGACGCCCTCATTAGGACGTTTTTGGCAGAGATTTGACCCATGGGGATCAGCCCCTTGCAGATGGGACGATGGCCTTGATGATCAGGACGCCACCCAGGGCAGCTTGGACGATTTCTGGAGCATGTGGCAGCGTGCTGGGCCTATTTGGCACGTGTGACAGGTTGCAGGAGCCCCAGAGAGGCCAACGTCTTGCTCACTGGATGATGATTATGCCCTGAAAGGGCCAACGTCTCCCCTTTAGGGGCCTGACGTCTCCATTTTCTGCTCATTTTTGACATTTTTGGCATTTAAAGTGACAAATAATTGAATAATGTAATGTCAGCCTTGTCGTCTGTTTTGATGACCTATTTTGTTAATTAAAGGTCATGAGGATCATATATATTGAGGACGTTGAGCTTCATTTTATCATAACACAACTGGCTCTCTTCGAGAGATATCTTTCTAGCTCTTGTCTTGGTTTCTCTTGTCTTTTTGGAGTGAGGCGCAACTTCTTGGAGGATTATTTTTTGGCATATGGTGCTATTTATCATTGGAAGGTTTACAACTAGGGTATGATTATGCTTCTTCATGAATTTGTAAGTGTTTTCTCTTCAAAACTTCTTGAATGAATGGTTGTTGATTGAATATCTTGCATGCATAGTTACTTTGTTATTATTTGCTTAATCTTTAAAACCCTAGGGAGCCAACACACAAGTAGGTTGTGGCTTCATGTCCCCATGATAAAAGCTTATAGCCATTTGATTAGAGAAGTTTTAGCCTAGCCATAGCTACACTAGACTTCCTCTTTCTTGAGTTAGTTTTGAGCACAAATTGAAGAAAGAAGGCGTCCTAGGCCTAACTTGTTTTACACCTAGGGTTTACTTCTAGGGTTTGAAAAGCCTTGTCTTCTAAACAACACTTTTCAGCCATAGGTTTGTGTTCATAAGCTAGCCATTTTGCCAAAGGATTCTTAAGAAAAGAAGCGAAAGCATTAGGCCTAGCCTTAGCTACACCTAAGTAAGCCTTTTCTTCTTAGGGTTTTGGTTTGGTGGCCTTGCCATAGCAACACCATCAAACCCTAACTTTCTTGTTCTTAAGTTTAACTCTTCCAAGCCATTAGTTTCACTCCACTTGACTCCATTAACCCAAGGCACTAGTCTAGAAGATAATCTTGAGCTTGCTTGTGCTTAAACTCACTTTCCAAACTCTTTTATTTTGAAACCCTAAACTAACCTCGCGTCTAGAACTAACCCTAATAGTGATGATGTCTTGCCTTAATTAGACTTTTGCTTGGATAAAAAGGTACGGCTGAGTCATCTTATTATAGCCATAGAGGTTTCAAGGATTTTCATTGGTTGCTTTAGCTAAAACGTCCACTTCTTGGCTATCTAACCCTAACACTAAATTGCAGAAATAATATAGGTGACGTCTTACCTTGTTTAATCTCTTGCTTTGACATAAACGTTTTGACATTGTCACCTCCATTTGATAGACTTTGAGTTATTTGATTGCATCTCTTTGTCTTTCAAACTAATTTGATTCTAGGGCTGACGTCACCCTTGCAGCAGCAATATTACTTGTGACGTCAAGTCTCTCCTGACCCTAATTTGAGGGCAAAACCTTTGTGATTTGGTTGGCATTGAGGCATAGTTTACTTTCTTAGACTTATTGAGCAAAACGTTCACATTTTGCCTTCCAAAACTTGCATAGATTAGGGCTGACGTCACACCAATCTGCATTTGTGACGCAGCAACATTATATATGTATGAGCAGATTTATCATATTTGATGCATTGTACTGATACAAGGATTTGACATTGCACATTGAATGCCATTATCTTTTTGTACTTATTGAAGAAGTGATATAAGCTACCTGTCTTTGTTTAGTAATCATTGACTTCGTCAATAATTACATCTAATCATTGCTCATATATGCATATTTGAGGATAGTCATTGATATTGTGAAGTACTAACCCACTGCAACACATTCTCTTGCTTTGTTTGTTTTGTCTCGCAAACAGGTGCTTCATCAGTGGAACATCTCCTTTGACTATCTCATTCTTGGCAGTAATCTGTGAAAGGGCTGAAGAACTTCTTACCTTGATCCATTAACCTTTAATCCTTTCAGAACCCAGGTTACTAGGGGCGTCTCCCTTGGACTAACCATCCTAAATAGAAAGAGCTCCCCATTGAGAGGTGACAGTGGGTGGGGAAGCTCCCTGTTACCTCAATTTGAAGCCTTGACTCATGCTACCTAAACCCTTCCTACAAGCGTGCGATAACAATTACTATCTTCTTTTGTAAATCGGATGTTCCCTACGCATTTCTTCACCTTCATCAAAGGTCAAGTATGATTTTCTGGAGGTTTATTTGTTGTAGAAGTTCCCCTTTTGGGTGGCATGTTGGCCAAGTATCACTTTTGAACCTTGATTTTGAGGTGGTTACGCTAGACAATATTTCTTCTACTATATTGTATCTCCCAAGTTTACGGCCGCCGGGTATGAAACTTTCTTTTATGTAGTTCTCTGGTATTTCTTCTCTGCAATTCCACTGCAGGTCAGATCAAAATTGTATGTTCCAAGTAGAATTTACAGTAGCACTCCCAAAACTTGATGATTTTTGTCCTTTCCAGGAGATTTCCCTTGTATAGAGTTCCCCGCACAACATAATTGATATAAAATTATGAGAGCTTGTACCAGAAATACTACAGACTATCCACTATCCAATGAAACTAGTCTCCTCAATTTGGATACTCTAGGAAGAAGTTATGATTGTTTTACCTGGAACACCTTCTTGAGACAGTCAATGGGACTAGTCGGATACCCTATCTTTCACATGAGGGGTGTATCTACAAATGTAAGATGACCCAAAAGCTAAGAATTGTACCAAAGGTCCTTACTAATTTCTATGAATATCAACTAGATTTCAGGGTCTGAAACATTACAAAAATTTTTATATAGAAAATTCCACAATGGCTCGAGTTCGGGATGATTCCATAACCTTATATTTTACAGGATGTATCTCCAAAAGTATAGAAGTCATCAGGAGCTAAAATTTTAACCCAGTACCTTGATCAGTCTACTAAATATACCAAGTTGTTTTCATCTAAATATTTGTAGAAAAACGATTATAACGAAAATAGGTGTCTCAGATGTAGTGAAACCCCAAGACCTTGAGCTCAGTACCATATGTTAAGAAGAAAATATCAATATAGCATAAAACCTCAGAAAATTTACTCAACGCTTGAAAAAGAGATAATTTCAATTAATAATCCTCTTCTAGGGGAAACCTCCTCTTACCCACATAAATGTTCAAGTACAAGATGATTCCAAATGAAAATGTCTCTTGGTATATATGGGGAGACTTAGGAGGTATAATTACAATTAATGGAATAAAGCCGACAAATACAAAATATAGTTTACTACTGTATGTATGTGCTGAATTAGGGGTAATGATCCAATATTAGGGCTCAACAAATTTGCATAAAAAAATTTGGATATTTGAATTCCTCTCGAAAAATATCCAATTTAAAAACAAATCGTCGTTTGATGGAGTCCGAAGTGAAGTTATGATCATTTTAAAATCAACAAAATTTCGGTGTTTTTTCCCCAGAAACGACCGCACGGCTTTTAAAATTTCATCTAAACTTTATTTTGATCTTCTTCATGACAAGAAGGAAAAGTGGATGTGTGGACATATCAATGGTGAATATACTTCATCATATTAGGTACAGAAACATCTACATCTTCAACAAAATCTTCAATGAGCACAAACTTGCACAATTGCGTGGACTTGTTTGGTGAAGGATGGGGTTGCTTAGCAGCTAATTTTTGGCCTATCATTTTATTTTATTTTTTGCCATTTTATTTGAGGGTGTTCCCATGAGTTTTCTCTCTTTTATCATTTATTAAATTTCTCATTCTTATATTCATTGTAAAATGGGTACCTAACATGGTATTGGTTGTCGGGACCCATTCATCATGTACACCCTAGTAGTGTTCAGGGGTGTTGAAGATATTACACTCACCTATGCCTCCTATGTTTTACAGTCCAGTGTTGAGAACTCTTACTTAGATGAGAATATTCTCTATTCTCTCTGAGAATATTCTCATACAAATAAGGATGTTCACACTCTCTTCATTTTAGAGCCAGTTACACTTAGTTAGAATAGTGGAAGTCCTTGACTTAGTTAAATGATGATTGTATGGAACAATTAACTAGTACTATGTGGCAGTTCACTCCAAATGTCTATCAGTAAGTGTATAAATTTCACCGAGATCACTACTACGGTGCATTATTCGCATGTAACATATCTATTGTAAATTTATTCACTCTTTGAGTTTGGAATATTGTTAATGAAGATTCTTCCATTCTTTCTTGATTAGTTCTCTTTCTCACATTTTTTTCTCTGCAGCTATGTATGTCAATTAAGTAGCTAGAACACTATTTTACATGCGGGGTTCAACACATTTACAGGAAGAAAACATATATTACAGGAAATGACTCGAACTATGGTAATGGATTCCAAGTTGACATACATCTTTTGGGGCTCATGTAGTGCATACAATAGTTTACATTCAAAACATAGTAATTCTAAGAAACAATGGTGATAAAACTCCTAGAGTTATCAAAGGAAGACCAGCGAGATGTGGAAACACTTCATATTTTTTGAGAAAATGCTACATCAAAGAGAAGATGGTAGAGTGGAATGTTTGATTCTAGTGTGGATAAAGAAATACTTGTTGCATACTCGAGCATGAGAAAAACATACAAATGTTTCAATATAAGGATCAACAAAGTTGTGGAAAGAAACCATCAATATATGGCCAGTTGATGAGACAAGTGGATGAAAATAAAGAGGAAGAAGAAAGGAGTCAATGGAATAGGTTCATGAAGAAGAAGCAAAGGATGAAGAAGTAGCAGAAGGAGAAGATGAAGAATATCAGTTATAAATAGAAGAGAAATAACAACAAGTAACTCAAAGACACCAACAAACAAATTTATAAGAATAATCCATCAGATCATATTATCAAGGAAAAATATGCGGGGAGTTGAGACTAGAAGAAAAAAAAAAAAAAAAAAATGCACCTAGCACTCTTATCCTTGATTAGTCAATGAAGTTTGAATAAAGCCAGCAAGGATGAAATATGGATAAAATACATGGATGAAGAGCTGGATCAGATAGAGAAGAATGACACTTGGAGATTGGTTCCAAGACCAAAGGTACAATAATATGATTCAAGAAAAATGGGTCTTCAGAAACAATTGAATGAAGATGGAGCGAGTTACTAGGAACAAAGCTATATTGGTATGTAAAGGATACTCTCAGGTTGAGTGCTCGAATTTGAAGAAACATTTTCCCCAGTTTCCATAATGGAAGCAATCAGATTGATCCTCACTTATGCATGGTCCAAGAATATTGAAGTGTATCATATGGATGTGAATTCATCCTTCTTGAATGGGGATCTAGAAGAAGCATACATTGAGCAACCAAAAAGATTTTTGTTGTCAGAGAATGAAAATTATTTTTACAGGTTGAATAAAGGTCGTGTATGGTGTCCAACAGGACCCTCCAAAGCATGGTATTCCATACTTGGTAGATATTTACAACAAAAGAGGGTTCAGAAAAGGAAATGAAGACAACAACCTCACATCAAGCTAAATCAAGATAGTATTTTGTTAATTGAAGTTTATGTTGATGATATTATCTTTGGAAGTGATGATGACAGGATGAGCCATAAATTTTAAAAGGATATACAGAGAGAATGTGAAATGTCATTACTTGAAGAATTAACCTTCTTTTGGGGTATTCAGATATGTCAAAAGAAACCAAGACATTTTATTTCTCAAATAAAATTATATCAGAGAGAGAAATGTAAAGAGGGTTCAGGAATGGAAGATTGAAAACTAGTCAATACTCCTATACAAAACTAGTTGCAAGTTAAGTAAAAATTATGATTCAAAGGATACATATCCAAGGAGAAATACAAGTCAATGATTGGAAACTACGTTATGTCTGTATCAAAAAAAATGTAGTCCCGCAGTTGGACATGTGGTGTGATTTCAAGCAACACCAAAAAAGTCACATGTTCTAACAGTAAAGAGGTTGTTCGAATATCTCAAGGGAACATAAGAGTTTGGATTATGGTATCCCAGGAAAAGGATCTACTCACTTATTGTCTACACATATGTAGATTGGGTGAGTTGTATTGATGACCGAGAAGAAGTACAAGTGGAGAAACATTCTACTTGAGTGAGTATTGTTCGGTATCTTGGCTAAATAAACAGTTATCATTATCACATTATTGTCTACAACCGAAGCGGAGTATATTGCACAAAAGAATGTTGTACACGAGTTCTACGGATGAATTTTTTTTTGATAGATACACATTTGGTATGAGTGGCTTATTTTGATATATTTTGATAATACAATTTCCATCATTATCCCAAAGAATCCAAATTGATGCACTCCAAGATGAAACACATTCCAATCAAGTATCATTTCTATGGGAACATGTTGCAGAGAAAATTAGAGTTAGCATTATGTTTGAACCAAATAATATATTGCAAACATCTTTACAAAACCATTTCAAAGGGAATCCTTTGGTATATTTGTCCTAGGCATAGTTTCTATCCCACAATGAATTTTCAATTGTATTCTTATATGTCTTCGATTTACACAAGGGGGTGCCATTAAAGAGGTTGTTGTTACGCAGTATTTTCATCATCCCTATGACCTTTAATGATATAAAACTATCTATTTCCTTCAGAAGGGTCAGTGGCTTGAGTTCACGAAGAAGAAAGAGGAGAAAAATTTTCCTGAGAAAAGTTGCATTTCTATTGTGTAAAAACCTTATAAAAAGAAGTTCTGAGCTGCCTATATGTATTAGGGTGTGAGAATGCCCTGATTCTCGTAGGCTGCATCATATCTAGATTAGAACAGTTCGCGGTTTCACTATAAGCAGGATGCTTGAGAATGCTTGCGTGGGAAAAAGCTGGCGTTTTCACCAGTCTTGGAAGGAGAAACTTCCATGGTGAGAAACTTCCATGGCATCTGAATGGTTTGGATCTTGCCTTTCATGATTTAGTGGGATCATCCTAACCTCCTCACCTTATCCTCTTCAACTTATAAAGGAGAGGAGCTCTTATGGAGAAGGGTTCTTGAGCTTGTTAGCTTTGGTTGGCTTGGAATTATTAGCTTGGTTGGAGTGGCTTTTGAATTACTTTCCTTTGTCAAGATAGATTGTGAATATTATCCTTATCTATGCTCTCAAATTCTTAGAGTGGAAGTGTGTGGGAGACGAAGGACAGTTGGAAGGGACCTTACGACATCAAGGCCATGGTTGTAATATCTCTTTCACATTTGTATAATCCTGATAATATGATTCTTTCCCTATAAAGCTTGTTGTGTTTATTGTATGATTCATGATCACATACATAGGTTTATATTGAGTTTATGCTATTACTTTATCACTTTGGTTGGTTTCATTCTTTTGCAGAATCATCATTGTATGAAGCATTGGAACGAAGCTGGGATGGTGATGGCAGGAAGCGACATTTAAACGGTATGTCACTCATCCCTCTTTAGTTGGTAAATTCAATATTTAAAACTTGAAGGCGTCATGTGCAGTTGTGTTTTGTTCACAATCTAGGTGGATCTAGGGAGATAGGATTAGTGTCTGCACCTACCAATTAGTCCGATAAAATTGGCGACTCCACTGGGATGGATTGTTTCTTGGTTAGTCTAGTTTCCCTTCTTTTGATTCATTGTTTTACGGTTTGAGTCTATGGGACATCCATCCGGAGCGCTCTACGGATCCTAGAGTTCACTTAGATTTGTCCTTTTTCCAAAAGTTTCTTGATTACAAACCTTTTCGCATTGTACCTCTCTGTGGCATGTGAGAATCATAGATGTTCACACCCTACTGTTAAGTTAGGTGCGAACTTCTCGCAACCTACCAATGTCTAGCCTGCGAAAATACCTAATTCTCACACTGTATTCTATTGCTAGGCTGTGAACTTATTTGTGAAAATGTTTGGATTGGGTCTTGTAATTTTTTTTTGATCTTGATTTTGCTTTGAACAGATGGATTGAACTTTTTGACCCTATATTGATCTTTTTACAGTCTTCTTAACATTCTTTGAGTTGCTTTTAATGCATCTTTCTTTGTTTGGTTTGAAGGATTAGTCTCTTGATTTTAGTATCTTTCAATTACAAAGCATGTGTTTTCTTTAAATTGTTTAGGGAAGATCAGATTTCTTCTGAATAGTTTGCTTTAAAGAGAACTTTTAGTTTGGGTTTCTTTTTTTTAAGAAATTATTGCTTTTAGTGAAATTTTGAAACAAGAATTAATTTCTTACTTTTATATTAGATTGGGGGCATCCTTGCATTTTGAAGTAACAAGAATTGCATAATTCTTGGCATTTTGATCTTAAATTATGAATCGTGCATTGGTGTTCAATACCTTTCTCATTTCTTGAGAAGTCTTGATATTGATGAGTTTAATATATTTTGGGAAATTGTGCATCTGGAATGATAAAAATTTCTCCTTCTCGTAGCATAGCTTTCATCGAAATGAAAGATTGCATCTTCATATCGTGGCATAATTTTTGAGTCAGTTGAAACACCATATTGTTCACACCTTTTTCCTCTTGAGGTAACAACAACCATAAAATAAGCTTATAAAAATGATTAGATATTTTTTTATCTTTTCACGGTAGCAAACCTACATTAGATTAGTTGTGGGGCTTTGGAATGAGTGTGAAAGATAACTTTCCAAGTTGCAAACAAACATAGAAGAATCTTGATTTAGGGAGCAGTTAAATCCACTATTACATTTTGTCCTGGGAAGCCCTTCTAACACAAGGGTCAATCCAGGGTCATTGAGACTGGAAGAGTTACTCACCCTTTGTTTGTCTTGGTGTAGAGATTACGTGTGTGTAAAATTTGAGAGGTATACCCACAATGATGAGTGGAAGCCTTTCAGAAGTTGATTTTTGGGCTAGATACCCTGCACCCTTGCATATGGATCGGACTGTCGACTGTTTCCCAGGCATCACTATGGTGATTAGCCTCAGTGGCCTATCTCTCTAGGTTCTTTACGAGAGGTGACTATGGAGGGCAAGTCTTCGATACCCTAGAATAGATGTTGGCCAAACTCACTTTCGAGCTCCTTGGAGGAATACCCACGATTATGTGTGGGATCTTGCACCAGGGTGTAGAGATCCGTTAAACAGGTTGTCAGCGTAGAATTTTCCACCCACTCTATCTCATCCCCATATTACATTGTTCTAGAGACATTGGATTTCATCACCAACTATTGCTCATTGTAAGAAGGTTTGTTTTGTTTGCTGTGCTTCCCTAGATTTTTAGCGTGTGTTGTTTGTTTTCCCTAGTAGACTCTAGGTTGGATTTATTTAATGGTGTCAGTTCCCAGAAATACCAATGAAGGAACCCACTGCTCGGGGGCCTTTGTTTTCCTTCTTATGGAAACGTGGGTCCTCCTCACATGCAGCTATTTTGAGCCTTCCATGTCTCACTATTTGGATTACCGGTATGGTTTTCCACTCAGGTAATCCCGACTGTGGTCTTCCAGTCTGGGAACTTTCCCCAAATTAACCTCATGTTGATCGCTGCCTTCTTCACCCGATGGGTCTTCTTCACCTTCTTCACTTGCAATGTCACCTTCTATTTCATCTTCTTCTTCGTCGAGGTGAAAGTTCTGAAGCTAATAACCTGGTGGATAAGAATAAGAAAAAAAGATAACCGAGGTCGAAACCTCCAACCACTATCAAACATGTTGGAAACAACCATTTACTGTTAATCATGTTGGGTGTTGATGATTTCAAGATCACCAAAACAACTCGTAATCCCAAGTACACTTGTAATCTTTATAAGTGTTTCCATATTCTTAAGGTTTTCCCTGGTCTATCCAAGGTTATAGAAGCATGTCTACACATCCTCGCCTGTAACCCATATGTCGTTAGCCCTTGAACAACATGCTGATGACTTCCAGTCGACTAGTCACAATATAGTTGGGAAGAAAGAGTAGGCCAAGTTCCGTGTATGTTGTTATGCAAAGGGAGTCATCTAACTCATCTTTGTCCTCCTATGGAAGAAGCCTTGAAATTCTTAGAAGACATGACTGTTTCACACAGCCTCAACTTCCAGTTTCTTACCACAACCTTACTCTCAATCCACCTATAGTTGATGGAATGATCAATTCCGGCCTTCATGGTCAATCCGGTTGATCATGTAATCAACCTGGTCACATCCTTAGGATTTGGAACCAGTTGACAAATTGGTTGATCTGTTGATACCATCTTCTGTCAATCCCACTCTCCCTCAGAGTGCAACCAAGCGATCGAATCTGTTTCCACCTGTCGACCCCATTCTCCCCACGGAGAATGAAATGATAATTAGATCGATCTCTCCATCGGTCGATCCTACTCTCCTTTAGAGAGTAAACCCGATATTGCTAATGTTTTTCGTTGATACAGACTCTCTGCCTGCCATGTTGGGGGTATTCCTCCTTCTCCCGTGAAACTCCCCTCAAGTAATGAGGCCATCCGTTTTGATTGGGGTGTGCTGGTGGACCTCGTCTTCCCTCTCACATTCCTTTCTAGATTGCAGTACATGTTTGTGGTCGAGGCGTTCCTCAGACACTGCTTGATAGATGAAGGTTTGTCTATTAGTATTTTGTCCTCTATTGCTTGGAAAGCTTTTGGGTTGTCCTCCACTTGTGATGGTTACACAGAATCTGTTAACTTTAACGAAGAACTATTCAACCTTTAGGGACCCTTCCTTGGTTCCTGTAGCTTTGGGAGGAAAACCTCTTTATTGACGTTATGGTAGTCAAGACCCCTTGGATTTTCTTTACTCCTTGGGTGAGATTATGTCTATGCCATGAAAGCTACTGTGTCTACTCTTTTTCATGGCATTATCTTTTCCCTCACGATGGACGGGTTGTAACTATTGATCAACTTTCATTCATTGACCTACTGGATTACCTCCCCTGAATGGTTCTTATATGAAGATGGTATTGCCCCCATCATAGGTCAATTATGTGGCGTTGCCACCCATGGATTCAACTTCTGATGACTTAGATCAGTAGTTGACATGGTAATCTCTTCGATAGGGTTGTTAGGTCTGATCTCTTTACTCCACCAATAGACCACCGGTATGGTGTCCTTCGAATTTGCTTCTTCCTTCCGGTGAAGACCTCTTGGAATCCATGATAGAGTTTTGTCCCCTTGACATGGTGTATTTCCAGAGCATTATCCTCTTAGGTCCATGATCAAGAAGAGAGAAATCGAGGATAGTTTTGCATCTGAGGCAACCTCATTAAAAATGAAACAGAGGTCTATGAGTATGATTTTCTGATTTGAAGCTCTTTAAAAAATGTAACCAGACTTGAGCATGGTTTTTGATTTCAAGCTTCGTTAAAATGAAACCACGTACAAGGATATTTTTTGCATCTGTAGCAACCTCATTAAGAAATGAAGAGCAGAGGTTACGAGCATAGTTCTTCTTTCTATGTCAAGCTCGTGAAAAAATGAAATAGTGTTCCCCTCTCTGTTTAATTCAAGTCCAGCTTTTGTCTGGTATTTTGAAGCTTCCTTTCCTCCGCCTTTATTGTTGGATGGGAAGCTTGGGGGACAATACTTCCAGCCTCTAGACTTCATGCTGAAGTAAAGGGCTGCTAGTTTGTTAAGTTGGGGCTAGTACCAACCATCCATGTATCGTTGGGAAGTCCGAGCATAGTTATATGGTTCAAGCTTGTGTAAAAATAAAACCACCTACCTCAAACATAGTTCCCTCTGGTTTGAAACTTGTGTAAAAATGAAACCAAGGTCCAAGCATAGTTTTTTTTAATTTCAAGCTTGTGTAGTAGATTAACTATCCACGGGCATAGTTTTGTTTGTTTTAAAGCTTGCATAAAATGAAAACAATCCAATTAGTCTTTGTTCTTTCTTATGCTCGTAAATACATGATAATAATAGAAGTTATAGAGGCTTAGTCTTTGTTCTTTCTCCTACTCGTAAATACATGAGAATAAACCAGTATGCGCATCCTTTTCGGACTCGTAAAGGTTATATAAAAAAGGAACCCACTGGAGTTCCCTTTAAAAGCTCTTTCCGGACTCTCTAAACATGAAAGATTGCCAAGAAATCTTGTTCTTTTCACGCTCGTTAAAGTATTTGAAGAAAACGTCTATTGAGGTGATAGTTTATCTCTTTTTTCGGCATCACGACCCTTTGCAGGAACAGAGAGTTTTCTTTAGGGTAATTTTAGACTCTCTAAACATAGAAATTACATGAGTTTTCTCTCTTTGGACTCATAAAACAAACACTGAAAAGGAGGAGCCATATGGGACCGAGTTTTCTTTAAAGTGTTTTTCAGACTCTCTCTAAACATGAAAAGTGAGTTTTTCTTTCTTTGGACTAAGTTAAAGCAGAGTGTGAAAAAGAGACCATGATGGGACCAAACCACTCCTTCCTAGGGTTCGTTAAACATACTCGAGGGACTAGAGTCGAGGAAGGATGAGCTTACAAGAATATGTTGTCCTCCTCAAGCTTGCGCAAAAAATAAAGGTACTCACCAAAATGGTGGGAAAAATTAAGGAAAAGAATTGTGTCTAAACCTATATTCCATGGAAGAGTCACGAACCTTGACACCCTTTCACTAAGCTTTTGTGTCTGGGTTGGAAAATCCACTTATCTCCTGATCATACTCTTATAAAGATTACAAATTGGTCTGTGATCCCTGTTTTTGGGTCAGTGTTTCCAAGGCAGGTTCTCATGTGGAGTCAATATGTTCAAAGAAGTTCAACCGAGAAGCCTTCTATTGCGTCGACCAACCCTGAGTCAATCCTGAATCGCAGTAGCTCTGATCTACATCAAATCTTGTTACTTGTTTGCGTGTGTCATTGATGTAGGACACATTAAAGGCCTCCTGTGGCTTGAGTCTTTTCAAATGAGCTTCAGCTGTTATCCAGGAATTAGACTTAGAAACTAATTGGTAGCTTATGGCTACGTATTACTTACCTCAATTGAAGGTTTCCTCGCTTTTGACAATGGGTTTTCATTATTGACCCCTGATCGAGGAGATTTAAGTGGTGTCCAACTTCAGCTCATTTATTCACATTCATTGGATTATTTAGTGTACTTGGGAGTCATTGACATTAATGGTGATTTCCCTACGCGCGTTAATGGTATACACTAATGACGCTGGTAATCAAGTGGTTTCTACCATGTTTGACTTCAACACATGTGTTCACATGGTTAGATTCATAATATAGAGTGAAATTTGGAGATGAAGACCCTGGATATTTTCGACAGATCCAGGTTGCGTTGGAGTATATTCAATGTGTATTATTGCATAGATCCACATTGTATGTCTGAGTGGCTATGTTCAAATTTGAGTCTTTAACACATAGATCCACAGTGTATTTTTTGTTGGCTATGTTCAGATTTGATTCATATTGGCATGGATCACAGTGTGTATGTTTGGTGTACATGACCTATCTTACTTGACATGGATCTTTGCATGTCGACATTTATTCTTTGAGTCATTTTGTATTCGAGTATGTGAATGCCTACCTTAGTGATGATATATTATTGTCTTGTATTTTCCTTTTTGTTGGTAGGTTTCCGACCGACTGTTCCTTGTTCCCTACACACACTCGACAAAGTATTTTATCCGCTCTGTTCTAACTTCATACTTTGGGGGGCTCGATACACATTATTTTCATCATCCCTATGACCCGTTGATGACATAAACCTATCTATTGCCTTGAGGAGGAGTCGATGGCCTGAGTTCCTGAAGAAGGAGAAGAACTTTTCTTGAGAAAATAAGTTGCATTTTACTATGTAAAACCTTATAAAAAGAAGTTCGTAGGCTGCCTATGTATTGGGGTGAGAGAATGCTTGATTCTCAAAGGTTGCACCATATCTAGGGTGAGAAAATGCTTGATTTTCGTAGGTTGCACTATAAGCAGAGTGTGAGAATTCTCATACGTGTGAAAATGAAGGCATTTTCTCGAATCTTCTAGGAGAAACTTCCATGGTGGTGAGGGTGGCATCCAAATGGTTTGGATCTTATAAACTTCATGATTTAGTGGGATCATCCTAACCTCCTCATATACTCTTCAACTTATAAAGGAGAGGAGCTCTCATGGAGAAGGGTTCTTGAGCTTGTTATCTTTGGTTGGCTTGGAATTATTATTAGCTTGGTTGGAGTGGCTTTGAGATTTGCCTTTGTCAAGATAGATTGTGAATATTATCAGATCTATGCTCTCCAAATTCTTGGAATGGAAGTTATTGGCTAAGGAGCGAGCGGCAGGTTGGAAGGGACCTTACAACATCAAGGCCATGGTTGTAATCTCTCTTTCATTTAATATGATACACGTATAGTTTACTTTCTCCTATAAAGCTTGTTGTGTTTATTGTATGATTCCTTGATCACATACATGGGTTTATATTGAGTTTATCACTATTGCTATCACTTTGGTTGGTTGTGTTCTTTTGCGGGATCATCATTGTATTAGCATTAGACGAAGCTAGGATTGGCGAGAGGAAGCGACATTTAAATGGTATGTCACTCATCCCTCTTTAGTTGGTAAATTCAATATTGAAAACTTAAGGAAAGCGTCATATTCTGGTGTGTTTTAATTCTAGATCTAGGTGGATCTAGGAAGTCAGTTAGTGTCCTCACCCTCTTGATGCGATAACATACATTTTAGTTTGGGGGAGCAATTTCAAGTAGAGTTCAGTCAGGGGGAGTCGTTTCATAAAGAGTTCAGTTAGGGGGAGCAAACCCAAATGGAAATTTTTAGGGGAGCATCCTCGATGGAAATTACTTTTCTATTGATGTCAAAGGGGAGAGAGTTTCTCAGATGCATGGATAGAGAGTTATATACTTGGAGAGAAACGCGAGAGGAATGATTATGGGGAGCGATGGTCACAAGGGAGAATGAGTGATATGACTTCAGTCTTGCATCAAAGTGTTTCCATCAATTCCAAAGGGAAATTGTTAATTATTTATGGATAAAAGTGGTTATAAAGTGAATAGAGGAAGCGGTTTAGAAATTAAGTTAGCTATGAAAGAGAGTTGGGTTAAGTTGGTTAGAAGGTAACCTAAGAGGAAGCTACTTGGAGAGTATAAATAGTGAAAGGGTCTCCCATTAGCACTGAGTACATTGAATATCTATTGTAAGGCTTATTGGGTACTCATTGACACATCTGAAGTTACATAAGTATGAGGTAGCAAGAACGGTCTATGGCAAAATTTTCAGAGTTGTAAAATTACTGAAAAAACCTTAGTTTTGAGGTGTATCATAGGAGCTGCAATGGAAGGTCATTAATACGTAAGAAAGGATTCCAATATAAAAGGGTACGTATTATAGCTGGGAAAAGCCATGAAATCTTGAAGTTGTTGAGGGTGTGGGGTTTTGATGCGAAAACAGAAGTTCCTAGAGGAAGATCCTACAAAAGTGATCCCTGGTACATCATATCTATTTATTGGTTCAAAAGGTATGTCTAATTTTTATTAGTAGTTGGATATTGTTGTCTAGATGAGATATTGTTATGGGAGATTGATGATTTTCCTAGAGAGGATATTGGTTGTATGGAATTTACTATATAAGTTATATCTACATAAATACAATGTTGGCATGCGATGTTTATCATTGGTACATCTTGTTAGTATTAAGGCATATCTTATATTTCTTAGCACATGGTTGAGGAAATTTGTGGTACATGGATGAGAGATTTTGGTTGTGAAGTTGTTGTCAAGTTGTTTGTGAAGGTTGAGGCTACACGTAGTGAGGGTTTGATGTATATTCCGTGTGAGGGTTATTACACTTGATCATGATTTGTATACATGTGTGGAACATGACTAGAGATATATAGATGCACTTGGTTAGGGATATGTATGATAATGTATACATAGGGGACAACTACAGATTGGACACAGTGAAAGGTTACAGGTTGATGTGAAAGGGTAGAAAAGTGTATGAGTTTCAGAAAAGGTGAAAATGCTAGCTTTCTTAAGGTGTCGGTAGGTTGTAGTATAAACATGTCATGTACATACGAAGGCTGCAGTATAGACAGGGAACATACATACACGAGATGCAACACATACAGGTCATGTACTTGTTGGTATTTGTTGGTAGATGATGAATTATGGTACAACATTGATTACAAGATATTGGGACAGGTTGGTTAATTGTTGTTGACACATATTGGTATAGTTTTACAGTGGTACATATCTCACAGTGATAATGTGGCAGTGGTTTCATAATTTCTCTTATATTTCAGGGCGGTTGGATGGGAAAGGATAGGTGGTTTAATGGTGAGAAGAATGTATGTAGGGGTTGTAGCCCGAGGAAGCCGGAAATTTGGAGCTTCCCTCAGTTTGTAGTATAAAAATATGGGGGTTGGGCCTCCTTCTAGTTGCAACTAGAGAACAAAAGAATTTGGTGCTTCCAATGAATGTAATTCTTAAATACATATAATAAAAATAATTGTGTGGTTTCTCCCATTGGGTTTCCACATAAAAATATTGGTTACTATGTATGTGTATTATTTCTCATTGTTCATGATTTAATTATTCTTCACTTGTTTAATGATAATGGTATAAATATAAACAAAACATATATATTGTGGTTAAAAGTTATTAAAACTTTATATTACTAATTCCACCCCTCTCAGTAATCCAACAAAGACTTGTCCAATAAGTTATCCAAGATAGAGATGGAGAAATCCAAACCCAACCCTTACATTAGGAATCCAAATCAATTCAGAAGAAACCTTAATACAAATCCTCAATTTCAACAGAGACCGCTTAAGAACGAGGGATCAGAAAATCCAAGCTCCTTTTCAAAAATGAGAATTTAATACAAGGATATGAAGTACAAGAATACAATGAATTAGATGAGGAAATGAATTTACTCAGTGATGATGATAGTGAACCTCATCTAAACCAACAAGATTATATGAGCTATATTTAGGTTTTGTACAACTATTTGATGAGGAAAATATTACAAGTTTTGATGAACCTACCTCACAATGTAAAGTTATTACCGATTCAATATTGCTTTAATTACATAACAAGTATGATTTGAGGCCAAGAGATAAAGTTGTTGCTACAAATCAACCAAAAAAGGGTTTTCTATGAAATAAAAGAAATGAAGTTGTAGTATTAAAACCATCAATCGAAACATCAACACTTCAAAAAGTTGAATCAAAGGAAACACAAACCAAAACACTAGAAAATAAAAAGAGAAGAAGTGCAGACTAAGGAACCGGAAAAAATAGCTAGCAATTTTAATACTCGGGTACCTTTAATAGAACACTTGGAATCATTATATAAGAGAAAATTTCAAAGTCATAGAATTTTCCGTGTTCGGAGAGTCAATATGATGTTAGTAATTTGCAAAATGAGTGTCCAACAATCATGTTTGGGCCTCATATTGAGAATGATAAAGATTATGTGGATCCATTTGATGTTACAGTTACTGTACATGATCATTTGCTACATAATTGTATGCTAGACTAAGATGCTTCACATAATTTGATCCCAAAGGAAATAATGGATAATTTGGACTTGCAAATAATCAAACCTTATCAAGGCCTATATTATTTTGATTCTAAGAAAGGGAAGTGTTTGGGTATAATAAATGATTTAGTTGTAAATATGGCCCAAAGCCTAGTCAAAAATATATGTATGGATGTGGTAGTAGCTAACGTATCTACAAAGTATGGAATTGTTTTATAAAGATCCTGGGGTGGTAAATTAGAAAGGTCATTATGTTTAGATATGATGTATGCCACGATTCCTATTTTTTTGTGGGAAATTTGTGAGACTGTATAGAGACAATTGTTGATCTCTTGAGAGGGGTGAATGGAGTGTCATTAAGAAAAACCTTTTTCAACTTATACTTAAACCATTAAACTATATCCAATGAACAATGAACAATAGTATATTAAGAGTTACACCAATACACCACAATACCATGCACAATACATGAGAAATAATCAATAGTTATTGTTCAAGGGAAGTAATGACTTCCAAAGGTAGCTCTGACTTCCAAATGTAAAGGGAGGGATCCTCCAAAGGAGGAAGATACAATCCTCAATATCAGAGAGAGAGAGTTGAACTCTCCATCCTTGCCTTCCTTCACCAATATATGAGAGATAATAAAAATTTTACATTAAATCATCACCATCAACCAATCATCACATATAACACGATAATGCTTTCTGAGATTTCTTCAATTTCTGCAATTCTTCAATTCTTGGAGTACTCTGATCCTATATATAATATTACTCAATGTATTCTCTAGAAACTCCCTCCAAGTTTCACTCCTCAAATCCCTCCCAAAAGTTATAGAAAGAATGGTAGACTTTATTCAATTACGGTCTATTCAGAAGACCCAACTTATGCAATTACGTGCTCCAATTTAACATCTGTTTCAGAAACTCACACACAAGAAAATAAGAGTCCATACTCTTTCAAATTAAATTTTTCCCACATCAGTTTTGGATTCTTGATGAATAAGTTGTGACTGTTTTACCCAGAACACATGTTTATTGACTAGCTTGAATGCGGTCACAAACCTATCTTCCACAGAGAGTGTCTCCATAATTATAGCGAATCAAGAGTTGAAATTTTTTACCAAGGTACCTTGATATGCCTTCTCAATACCATATCATTTTCACCATTTGAATCATTCTAAAATTTTTTATAGAAAAATGAGTAAGATGACATGAAGGAAAATAACATACCTTAGAACACATCATAAAAGGTTCATCCTCCCTTGAAATTCGGCCTTCTTTACTTCTTATTTCCTCTAAAATTTGACTTTGTATCAAATGACTGTATAATTATGTTTATTTATACTATTTATGTCACTTCAACTTTTAACATTAGGGCTGACACGACACTTTCTTATTTTGTAATTCTTTTCTTTAATTATCTTGAGGCCTACATGTACTTCCTTCTTCAATTCCTTTGTCATCTTCAAAAAATCATTTCTCCCTCCAACCATGAGGATCCACGTGACATGCACCACATACCACTGGAAACAACATAATGTATACTATCCATTCATAGATTGTTGTATATGCATGTGCATTTTCCTTCATGTCCAAATACCTTTATGAATCTTGTGGTCCAAAACCATGACTAGGGTTGACATCAATAACAACAACCAATCTTCCAACAATCTCTCCCTTGTCATTGATGGAAACATGCATCCCTATCTTAATGATCCCAATTTATCTCCCCTTTGACATCAATAGCAAAGTTTAGGGGCTGCTCTGTTAATTTAATGGAAAAAATTTAACTCTCTTCTTTGGGGCTGCTCCGCCTGAACATGTGGTACTCAATAATACTTCATCCTTATTTTTGGTATTTGGGACATTTTGTTCCTTAGAATCCTTTTATTATTGGCTTCTGTCTTCTCTCTCTTATTCATCTAGGATGTATATGTTGTTTGAATATTCTTGTTGCAATTTCAATAATCTTTTCGAGTTATTTTCTCTGATTTTGCATTTTGGGAATCCGGCAATGAAGTGTATCCTTGGTCACACATTTTACACTAACACTTAGTAGATTATGATTCAAGTCTTCAACCAATGGGAGCATTCTTTTTCTTTTACATTTTTCTTCAAGATCTACTACACCTTCTCCAAGTATTTTGGCAGATGAGTCATCTCAAATGCAACATTGCCACCCTTTCTCTTCAAAGCTGATGAATTTGTCTTGATCCCCGGTCGTATTAGTGAAGGAGCATCCACTGTCATGTACCATTCATCTTCTTCTTTACATTCTTTAGCGATCAATGCTATTAGACAATCTTCATTGTTTGGAATCTCTTTCCTTCTTCATACTGTGTGTGGTTGGCATAGGGACATCTTCATTCATATATCACTGCAATCTCGTGCTTTGTGACCAAGATAATTACATTTGTAGCATGCAATATTTTTTTCCATTAATGAGAGAAAATGAATTACCAACTTCTGTTGAAAAAAATCTATGATTATTTTCCATATCTTCCTATTTTACCATTCATGTTTCTTGCATTATTTGTTCACTTTCATTGATTCTGCAATTAATTTCCTTATGTCCAAAATTTTTGCAAGTATAACAATGATAATGAAATTTTGATACACGGGAGTGAAGTGACCTTCTTCTTTTGTGATGTGGTCCATCTAGGTTCACAAACTATTCTTCTATAGTTTCCTTCAATCAATATGAAGGAAAACCTTCTTTGATTCCTGAAGGTGGGAGGTCTTCTTGGATATTCGTCTGTTTTGTAATCATTCCTTCTTTACGGTATCACGGTCCACTTCTCATCAATGCAGTAGTAGCTCTTTCTTCAACCTTCTTGTTGGTATTTGCATCTTATTTGTATGGTGCCTAATGTCCATGCATCAAGATGTGTTAAGTCTTTTTAATGAGATTTTCTTAGCTCTTCCTCAATGAGACAACTTATTCAGAAGTTTCTCACAATCTTCTTCTTCTTCTTCATTTTGGACATTCCTTACTTCTCCTATTCTTCTTTTCTTCTTCGAGTAGAGTTTTCAAGGGAAATGGTTTATTCTCTTAGTTTCTAAAACTCTTCTAATTGTTTCTTCAAGATTACAACTGTCTTTTCACAACTAACCAATTCACTTCTTAGTTTCTTTTTGCATGTCTTTGAGCTGCTATTTTCAATCTCAACATGCTTCAATTTTTTAAGATTCTCATCTTCTTGTTGAATAATTTTTTCTTCATGATTTTTCTTCTTCTTCATTGTAATTTTTCTTCTTCAGTGTCATTTCTTCTTTCTTAATCCTTGGATGAGGGACATTCAAATTCAACATGACCTACTCAACTACAATTCGCAAACCAAAGAACTGACCTCCTATTTTCTTCTTTGAAATATAATATGTTGTAATTTGCTTCAACTTCTTCTTCTTCTTCTTCCCTTACATGGGTCTTGTAGTTTGTCCCAAATATCTTTTGATGATGCGCATAATCCCACCTTGGATTTCAATGAACCTGTCAATCCATCTAGGATGAATATATATTGCCAATTTGTTGTTCCTTTTTGCTCACTTCTGAGCTGTAGTCTTTGTTTCTTCAAAGCATTGTATCCTGAAGCAACTGAGAACAAACATCTGCTCAAGAGCTTTCAAGTAAGTTTCCATTCTATTACTCAGTGACAAATTGCTTCCATCAAATGAATTTGGAATCCCCATTTGAAATGTATCTTTCCATTTGTAAGATATTCCTATCGATGGTTAAACTGTACTGAAGGTAAACCATTCTGAAACCAATTGTTGATGATACTAAAGGGGTGAATCACTATCAAGTATAGTTTAAAATATTTTTCAAATTATACTTAAACCATTCAACTATATCCAATGAGAAATGAACAATAGTAAGAGTTACACCAATACACCACAATACACCATGCACAATATATGAGAAATAATCAATAGTTATTGTTCAGGGGAAGTAATGACTTCCAAAATTGCTACAACTTCCAAATGTAAAGGGATAAACCATTCAAGAGGGAAGATACAATCACTCCAATATCAAGAGAGAGAGTTTAACTCTCCATCCTTGCCCTTTCAGCCCACTTAATAATATGAGAGATAATAAGAACTTTTACATTAAAATCATCACCATAAACCAATTATCACATAGAACCCGATAATGCTTCCCGAGATTTCTTCAATTTATGCAATTCTTCAATTCTTGGAGTACTTTGATCCTGTATATAATATTATCAATGTATTCTCTGGCTCCTCAAGTTTCACTCACCAAGATTCCTCCTCAAATAGAAGTTATTTCTTGGAGTACTTTGATCCTGTATATAATATTACTCAATGTATTCTCTGAAACTCCTCCAAGTTTCACTCCTTGAATCCTCCCCAAAAATAAGTTATAGAAAGAATGGTAGACTTTATTCAATTCTGGTCTATTCAGGAGACTGAACTTGTACAGAATGCCCTGTGCTCAATATTTAACATCCGATTCTGAAACTCTCACACAAGAAAATATAGTCCATACTCTTTCCAATTAAATTTGTCCCATTTCATTTGTATTCTCGATGAATAATTTATGACTTTTTTACCCGGAACACATGTTTATTGACTAGCTTCAGGACTGGTCACAAACCCTATCTTCCACAGAGTGTATCTCCATAATTATAGCGAATAAAGAGATGCAATTTTTACTAGAGGTACATTGATATGTCTTCTCAATACCATAGTGATTTCACCATCTGAATCGTTCTATAAAAAAAGTTATAGAAAAAATGGTAAGATGACCTGAAAATAACATACCTTAGAACACATCACCAAAAGACTTCATCCTCCCTTGAAATTTGGCCTTCTTTACTTCTTCTTTCCTCTGAAATTTGACTTATATCAAATGAATGTATAATGATGTTTATTTATACCATTTATGTCACTTCCTTTTAACATTAGGATCGACCTGACACTTTCTTATTTTGTAATTCTTTTCTTTAATTATCTTTAGGGCCTACATGTACTTCCTTCTTCAATTCACTTTGTCATCTTCAAAAATTCATTTCTCCTCAACCATGAGGATCCATGTGGCGTGCCACATACCACCAGAAAAAACATGATGTATACTATCCATTCATGGGTGTTGTATATGCATGTGCATTTTCCTTCATGTCCAAATACCTTTATCAATATTGCGGTCCAAAACCCATGACTAGGGTTGACATCAATGAAAACAACCAATATTCCAACAACAATATTGTTTTATACAGTCAGTGATCCACAAAATCCCAACAATTATCCCATCTACGTTGTTGACCAGGACTTAGGAAATTGTTTATTATCTATTGATGATGATTTTTAAACTTGTACAAAGAATGAGAATGAAAAAGTTAAAACTTCCAAGGAGAATGTAAATATTAGAGAAGGAATGTGGAAAATGCATTTCGATGGTGCCTCTTCATGGGAAGGAGCTAGAGTTGGAGTATTATTTGTGGCACCGAATGATGAGTATTGCATTCCATTTTCTTATAGATTGTAGTTTGATATTGATTATATATGAATAATGTATGTGAATATGAAGCTTTGATTTTAGGATAAGAAGTTGCTAGAAAGCTTAAAAATCATCACTTAATTGTATATGGGAATGTTGAACTTATTGTGAATCAAGTGAGATAAGAATATCAGGCTAAAAATCCGAGAATGAGATCCTATTGAAATTGTGCATGGGATTTAATTTAAAATTTCTTCCTGTATTTTAATATTCATGTTATTGCAAGATTGCATAATCAACAGGCTGACTCCTTAGCTAAGGAAGAAAGTACTTTCATCCAACCCACTATCTTAAAATTAAAGTATCACATTGTATGAGACAAAAACCTTCAATACAAGATAATGTTCATTATTGGAAAATATTTGAGGATGATGAACAAATAAAGAAGTTCCTTGAAATGGTCGATGAATTTTCGGAAACTTGCATTGATCAAGAAAATCAAAATGATCCATCTTGGATTATGCAGGAAGGAGAATTTGAAGAAAAATTCAATAACAAGATTGCAAATCATAAATTGCTTCTGTTGAAAAATAATCAGATTTCGGAAGGATTCCTTCCTTTGGAAAGACTCTTTGATCAAAATGATATCCCTTTGAAATCTACCTTGCAGCCTCAACTAAAAGAAGTTGAAGATTGTAATATTGGTTCTAAAGAATGTCCAAAACTTTTAAAGTTGTCTAAATATCTTCCCATTGAATAGAAGCAAAAACATGCAGAATTACTAAAGGAATATAAAGATGTTTTCACATGGTCCTACAAAGATATGAAAACTTATGATACTTCTATTATATATCATAATATTCCTTTAAAACCAGGAGTCAATCCTTTTAAAAAAAAATCTTAGACAGGTTAATCCTATTCTTTTTCCTATAGTAAAAAGAGAGGTTAAGAAACTTCTTGATGCAAAAAATATTGTTCCTCTTAAATACTCTGAATGGGTAGCTAATCTAGTTCCAGTTAGAAAGAAAAATGGGGAGATAAGATTATGTGTTTATTTTAGACATCTAAATCGATCTTCGTTAAAATATAATTACCCTCTTCCGAAAATATATCATATTCTTGAAAGGGTAAATGGGGAAAATAAAATTTCTATGACTGATGGTTTCTCAGGATATAATCAAATAGTTGTCCATGAGGACAATAAATAAAAAAGTGCATTTACTACTCCATGGGGAAATTTTATGTATGATAAAATTCCATTTGATTTGATGAATGCAGGTACATTTTTTCAAAGAGACATGGATATAGATTTTGTTGGTGAAAGAGACAAATTTGTTGTTATTTGTTTAGATGTCTGACATTTTTTTCCAATTCTGATGCAAAACATTTAAGACACCTCAGACAAACTTTTGATAAATGCAAAAAAATTGGTTTGTCTCTAAATCCCAAGAAATCATATTTTTCCATGCAAGGGAAGTATTTAGGTCATATTGCATCCAAAGATGTGATTAAAATTGATCCAAAAAGGATTAAAGCAACTGATAAGATTAACTTACCAAGAAATAAAAAAGAGATTCAATCATTCTTAGGAAGAATCAATTTCTTGAGAAGATTCATTCCAAATTTTGCTAAAATTATTAAACTGATCACAGATATGTTGAAGAAAGACAACGATGTCAAATGGACAATGGAAGCTAAGGTATCTTTTCAACGAGTCAAAAATCCATAGGAGAAGCACCAGTTTAGGTAAGTCCAGATTATTCGAACGAATTTTTAATATTTTATTTTGCATCTGAACATACAATTGCAGTAGTGATTTTATAGAAAAATAATAATATATTTGAACAACCTATTTGCATTTTTAGTAAAATCCTCAGATACGCAGAATTGAAATATGATATTTTAGAAAAACGGGCTTATGGTTAAAGCACTTAAAATATTTCTTGACATATGTATTACATTCCAAAGTGATAGCATATGTACCCATGAGTACTGTCAAAGAAATATTAATTCAACTTGATAGTGATGGGAGAAGAGGAAATTGGTTGGAAAAAATCCAAGAATATGATCTAGAAATCAAGCCAACCAAATTACTAAAGGGACAGGGTTTAGCAAAACCGCTTGTTGAAACAAATCTTAAAGATCTTGGAATTAATCACTTTGATTCTAAAAATTCTTTACCAAATATTGAAGAAATTGATGATCAAGTACCAACAACTCAAATACATGACAAATTCTCTTCCTCCCCTTGGTATAACATGATAGTGTTGCATACCTTCTCATTTTTCAATGCCCAACTGATATGAACCCTGCAAAAGTGAGAACGTTAAAATTACATGAAATTAAACATTGCATTATTGGTGGCAAGCTATATTGGAAAGATCCTTTAGGTTTCTTATTAAGTTGCCTAACAGAGTCTGAAACATAAGGTGTTATTAAATAATTTCACAAAGAAATTTGTGGAGGACACGATTCTTGCAGAGAAAAAACATACAAAATCCAAAGGGCAGGCTATTATTGGCCAATTTTTTTCACTAATGTAAATGCAAGGGTTAGAGCTTGCAGAAAATGACAACCCTTTATTGGAAATAAAAACCTTCATTCCTTACCTTTAGTACATGTCAAAGCTAAAACTCTTTTCCAACAATGGGGCTTAGATTTCATTGGAGAGATTCACCCTCAATCCAATTCCCAACACAAATGGATCTTAATTGCCACTGATAATTTTTCTAAGTGGGTAGAATTTTTTCCAACCAAGAATTCTATAGACTCAGTGGTAATAAATTTCTTGGAAGAAAATATTTTAGCAAGATTTGTTTGTCCAAGAAAAATAATTACAGCCAATGCACAAGCTTTCAAATGTGTTGCTATGATAAAATTTTGTCAGAAATATAATATTATTTTTGGTCATTCTACAACTTATTATCCTCAAGGAAATGGACTAGCAGAATCTTATAACAAATGTTTGATGAGAATAATTAAGAAATTTCTGACAGAAAATAAAAAAAACTTTCCATATAAATTTAAAATATGCTCTATGGTCAAACAGAATCAACACCAAGAAATCAATAGGTATGTCACATTTTCAATTGGCTTATGGAACAAATGTTATTTTACCCATTAATCTTTCTCTTCCTGTGATGAAATTATGGAAGGATTTTGATGAAGAACCAAATGATCTGACAAGAATAATCAATCAAATAATTGAGGTCCAGCAGACTAGGGAAGAAGTTAATGAAAAACTTCAAAGATATCAAGATAAAATGAAGGCTATCTTTGATAATAAATCCAAAGATAGGGACTTTATTCCTGGAGATATAGTTCTAAAATGGGAAGCTAGAAGAGAGAACGTTGGAAAACATGGAAAATTGATCATCGTTGGTTCACTCCTTATAAGATTGCAGCGGTAGAAGGGAGAAATGTCTTCTCCCTTGAAGGACTACATGGATAGATTCTTGATGCCCCTATCAATGGGCGTTATTTGAAACATTTCATTCAGTAGTTTGGTTTTCAATTTTATTTTTGTTTTTCATTACAAATACCGGTGTTGATTGGATTTACATTGCCAATTTACTTTGAAGTTTTGATTACAATTGAATTAACAACTCATTATATGAATCTCGATTCAATTAAGGTTTTTATTGAATTATCTTTTATCAAATTGAGCTCAAAATTTGGAAAATGTTAGTTGTTGGTTTGATTGCCCATTTTTTTAAATAGATAGATGTAATAAATGGATTTTAAATATTTACTATTTAGTAGTTAGATATTCAAATAAAAATGATAATTTAAGAGTAAATAAATAAATATAACATCATTTTTTCTTACCACTAGAGTTTATTATTAGACAAACTTTTGCATGCTATTGTCACAAGTATGGTGAAAATTGTGTTTCAATTCTTAGGCATTGATGAAAGAGTATATTTAGGGTAATTTTTTTGAAACCTTGTGCTTTGATATTAAAAGATAATTGGTATTCATCTCAGGAAAATAAAAATTAATAGTATAATCATCTATTTGCTCATAGGAAAAAATATAGTTAATTTTGAGGGGTTGTTAATAATAGGGTAATCTAAACATGTAGTCAGTTCTACAACATTGTTATTTTTAATATTCATCATCCCAAAGTGTTTTAAAACACACAGATTTCCCCAATCCTACAATAATACATAAAATAACATAGAGAGGTGGTGAAAGGAAATTCAGAAAACTGATTACCCCCATCTTGATAAAACTAGATGATGAAAGGAAATTCATTATTTTAATTTCCTACATCTAAAATAAACTTAAAAAATAGGGTGGTGAAAGGAATGCGGAATTGGGGAATGCAAAAAAATTCACTGGGGCTATGGACATCTGGTTGGCAGTGAAGCAATGTTTGTGATGAATATAATGAACTACAACTACATATATTATATTTATACCATGATATTGATGATTTTCATTTTTCTCTGTATTGTATCGAAATGGGTTCTCTTTCAAACAATGCATAAAATGGATGGAATTCTACGAGATGATAATTATAAGTTTGACCTTTAATATTTTATCCATGCTCTGATTAATTACCTTAGATTTTTTTTTAATAAACTTAAATTAAAAATTTCTTTTATAGCCTACATGAAATTTATAATTCAACATGTTTGAGGTTGTATTCTCATAGTTCAAATGATTCTCATAAGAGATTTATTTTTGTTAAAGTAAGTGAAAATGTCTTTCCAATATTTCATTATTTATTTTGAATATAGTTAAATAATGACTCCATTTACCCAATAAAGGCACTTGGTATACAGTTATTTGGTGCCTCATAGGGAGCCACCATCCCCAGTTGGAGCCTATGTTAGAACATAAATCAAAATATGAAATAAAAATTTGAATTTTCAATTTCTTTCTCAAATTTTTTTACACCATAGATATTTCCTGATTTTTGTCGTTTTTTAATAAAGTTTTTCTTTAGAATTATTATTTTATTAACTAATAAGATTTTTTTGTTGTGTTTCAACAGGGAAAATCAATCCTAAACCATTAATCCAACATCAATGATTCATGAGATTTCAGGGATACAACGTTGCACAATGTTTAATTCATGCAATAATCTCATTATGATTCCACTTTGGGACTTCATCTTCGACATTTTTTGAAAATTTTTGTTTCGAGTCAACCCAAATCCATGAATTCTTGAAGCCCGAAATAAATCCAATGTTATATCTTTCCCTTAAAAATTTTAATATTATTATATTTCAACTTTGGGACTTCATGCTTCAGGATTTCAAACTCAACTTTTATTGAACTTTTTTATCACGAAGTCACACAGCTCTGGAGCCCCGAAGTTCTGGAATATTTCATTCATAAGGGAAACTAATTAGCTAGTGTGTATTATGCCACCTAGAATTCTTTTCACATGAAGACACATGGGACTTATTTTCGGCATTTTTGGACTCGTAATTCACACATTTTAGGATGACACATGTCATCCATGTTCTTACAACACGTCATCATATGTGACATCATCTTTCCATGTCACTCTGAGATATCGTTCTCTAGGATATCATATTGTTAAATAGATCCTAGAAGAGCCAAATTGATGAAGGCCCGGAATTATGAAGTGCCAAAGTGTCAGAGATTAAAGGTTAAGTAATGAATAATAAAGATTGATTAAGGGTAAGTAATCACTTTGTGACTCCGACCTTTGGGATATATTTAACATTCCTTATTCAAAAGCCCTGAATTCTTGAGTCAAAGTTAAATATTCCCTATGTTTAACTTTAGTAATAAAATCAACTGTGAATCTTCCCACTTCTATTCTAGAATGGTCAATGGTTGTAGTAGTCTTGTTGGATGCCTATATTTAGTCTTCACTTTCTGACACTCTAGACATCATGTTATGTAATTAGCCACTTCTTTCTTCATTCCTGGCCAAAAATATTAGCTTCTTATATCTTCAATTATCTTCTCATATCCTAGGTATTCGATGTATGGTACATTATGCATGTCCTTTAGTTTTTTTTTTTTTATCTCATTAGAATTAGACACATATACCTTAAATTTGTACATGAGAATTCCCTCTCCTTTTATCTCATAAGAATTAAATTTCTATTGAAAATTACCTTTTTGTAATATCTCTTTTATTTTTAGATATTGTAACATACCCAGCCACCCACAGGCTCGGCATGATACCAAACTATAACGTACCCAACCACCCACAAGCTGGCCATGCTACTTCGAAAAATTTCTTCTAAACTGATCTCAAATTATAATAACATTTAATCTGAAATCAAGAATGAAATACCCACATGCATTAATCAAGAACCATTATATAGCATAAAATATATAAACAGTATGCCATGCATATAAAATAACCAGCAGTCATGCACATTATAAATACATATCTCAGAGATAATTAAATACATAGTGGAATATACATTATACAGAAAAAATCATGACAGAGAGAACTTATCTTTTCAAGTAAATATTTACCAAATCATTGTAGACCAGGGATGTTCCTCCCAACCATAGACGCTACTGTTCATTTAATATCAACAATAGGTCACCCCCGATCAAGGGATATGAATCCAAAAGGACGGGTCCTAGGCCAAATCTAAAACACTCAACATTTGGCTACCTATCTCCCAGGTTTCCCAACCACACAACAAATCTGAATTTCTATCTCTCTTTCCCCTTCAGCCTGCACAACCCAAATAAATTAACAAATTTCTCTTTCATGCATTCCCTCAGGATATTCTATTTCACTCTAGA